>JAZAYU010000025.1:7614869-7890441 GCA_038501625.1 Corbicula japonica
TGGTTACAAAGGTAGATTAAAGAATATTTTAGAAGATTAATTTCACAGCTAAGTTGTGGTTACATGGTTACAATGGTTACACTGGTTACAAGGTGAAAACAAACCAAGGCGAATTATTTTGGGCTAGTTTCACTGGTTACATAGCGGTTACATGCGGTTACACGTGGTTACAAAGATATCTTAAAGAATATTTTATAAGATTATTTTCACAGTAAAGTTGCGGTTACATGGTTACAATGGTTACACTGGTTACAAGGTGAAAAAAATCAAGGCGAATTATTTTGGGCTAGTTTCACTGGTTACATAGTGGTTACATGCGGTTACACATGGTTACAAAGGTATCTTAACGAATATTTTATAAGATTATGTTCACAGTTAAGTCGTGGTTACATGGTTACAATGGTTACACTGGTTACAAGGTGAAAAAAATAAAGGCGAATTATTTTGGGCTAGTTTCACTGGTTACATAGTGGTTACATGCGGTTACACGTGGTTACAAAGGTATCTTAAAGAATATTATATAAGATTATTTTCACAGTTAAGTTGCGGTTACATGGTTACAATGGTTACACTGGTTACTAGATGAAAAAAATCAAGGCGAATTATTTTGGGCTTGTTTCACAGGTTACATAGTGGTTACATGCGGTTACACGTGGTTGCAAAGGTATCTTTAAGAATATTTTATAAGATTATTTTCACAGTTAAGTTGCGGTTACATGGTTACAATGGTTACATTGGTTACAAGGTGAAACAAAAATTTAGGCGAATTATTTTGGGCTAGTTTCACTGGTTAAATAGTGGTTACATGCGGTTACACGTGGTTACAAAGGTATCTTAAAGAATATTTTATAAGATTATTTTCACAGTTAAGTTGCGGTTACATGGTTACAATGGTTACACTGGTTACAAGGTGAAAAAAATCAAGGCGAAATATTTTGGGATAGTTTCACTGGTTACATAGTGGTTACAGGCGGTTACACGTGGTTACAAAGGTATCTTAAAGACTATTTTATAAGATTATTTTCACTGTTAAGTTGTGGTTACATGGTTACAATGGTCCATCTCTTTATAGCAGTTCATACAATAAAAATAAATCACAGCGGGCGACTCAAGTTGGGCAGTCCATTGGCAGTGTGCGCAATCTGCTCGCAACCGGACGATACATGGTTAAGTTTCAGATATAGCGGTGTGCGCATGAAGTTGTTTTCAAGCGAATTCAAGTTCACAAACCTATACATGTATACCTCACAAAGAGAGATCGATTCAAGAAAATAGAATAATAGTTTAATAATGTGTTATGGTTCTCTTTTGATTTTGTCTTGGAGTAGTCTTTTACACCAGTTTTGATATTCCTGGCTAGTAAGATCATTCCTGGGTCAATAGAGACCTGTTACATTTTGTACGCTAACGACATCTAATTTGCATTTAAAGTAGTGCTAATTGTCAGAATATGCTAGTAGTTAAATTCTTTTCATTGCTTATTTTGACAATATTTATTTATTAGATCGAGCAAAGACAGTCCTATAATTGCCCTGTCAACAGTAACCGTAATTTCGTCAGTTATATCTGCTATAAAATTTGTGTTCAACTTAATGTACAATGTAAAAGCATTTTTTCGGGGGCAGAAAATTCCGTGGTTTTTGGTAAAATTAAACGTACACGAAATTTAGAATTCATAGAAAATAAATAAATTCACTTCATTATTAATTATTAAACTAGTGGCAGAGGTGTACAGTCAAATCATCAAATTTCGCGCGGGTTTAATTTTCGCGTATTTCGCGCTGTGTTTCTTTATTGGAAAATACAGTTGAGCGAATTCATGTCCCCGCGAATTTGTTTTTTACGGAGTTTGCGCGAAAATTCGTCCCCGCGAAATATAATGATACTGCACTAATTTGTTTAGTTAAGCAATTGTAGATTGGTAGCTTGAATGATCACTACTGTAACAGTGATTCTCCCATCAAGATCACACTGAAATTGAGAACCCAAATGTAGAGCACTTAATATTTACCAATTTTACCAAGTCCCAATTCAAGTCTTTATAGCGGTGTTTCGCTGTACATAGTTCTGAGAGATGTTGATTTTCAGATTTTCCAAACTGTAATCCCTACTTTTAAATAAAATAATGCTAACCCATCAACACTTTGTATCACTGCTTTCATTTTTTATTAGTATAAACGTCTTAACTATAGAAGCTGGTTATGGTAGAGTTATGGGACATGCATGTGTTTAAAATATTATCTATTGTTGGCATGCAATTGGCCAATTTAAAACAAAAACTAGGTTTATTTTAATATTAAGAATGCGAGACAACATTTTTATTGACAGATGGGTTATAATTATATTATGTGTTTTTCATTGTAAATAACATATGAGACAAGTTAAAGCACCATTATTTGAATTTACCCCGTTCTTGTAAGAAATATTACATGTATTTAGAACTATAAGCAGAAATTTGCAGCATTAGTTCGGGCTAATAAAATTTTAAGTTGCTAAAATAAATTTGGTCCGCGCGACTAAAAGTGAAAGTAGGATTTCCGAAACGTCACAGAAATCGAGATCGCGCATGTAGTGGTCTCTTCGTCGGTGCTAAATAAATAGCTCCATTATATTTAGCTTCTTAAAAGTTCGTTAACTATAATTTAACAGTATTATTGAAAATCCTGTCTGTAAGAAGAATTCGATCAGACCTGTTGTGTTCTGTTAGAGAGTTTATGTATTGTAGTCTATAGGGAAAATATGATTTTTCAATAGTATATTCTTACTTAAGTTTAGGGCTGAGGCTTTAATTACTTCTAACTTCATTATTCATGGCTATTTCGAGTGAATTTTTAATTGGATCAATTTTCGTTTTGATAGAAACGATTGTGGCGATTTTCGCCCGCTTTATGTAAGACGGTAGCGCCGTTTTACATTAAAACTATTAAACATGGGCCTAAAATGTAAAAGTAGGTATAAACTATTTCTTTGTGAAAACGTTTCCGTAAAATATCAAATGGTGATTGAAATAAAAATTCGCTGCTTTTTTTCTTATGTTGCTTTTCTTAAAGTGATTTAGATTTCGTTTTCAGTGTATTAGAGTTGGATTAAATCTTTGTACTAATAATACATTTCAAAGCTTATATCTGACAAAACAAACAGATCCCATACATTTGAATAAAAGCGAGTGAAGAAATAAAACCTCACGATGCAGTTGTGCTGCATATATAAACTAAACTTATAACATTAATTAAAAAGACATTTAGATGCACATATCGAATGCATATATTTGACTAAATTGGTCCTGATTTGGGAAGATACGACAAAAAACAATATTATATCAGCCATGCATTATTTCACATTTTCGCTCAGTATACAAACCTCCTTTTAATATTGAGATTTTCAGCAAAATGTTTAATTTAGCGCGTATTATCTTTGAGCTAACCTGGGAAAGTTATCTCACGCATGCGCACTCGGTGTTGCAGGCGGAGTTTCACTTATCGCTTGATAACCGATCGCTGGGAAAGTGGTACATTTGTATTTGCCTTTTTTTTAATTAAAATGTCCTTATTGAGAAAAAATAACGCTTTAAAATGATGAGTTTTTAAATTATTTTAAAGATGTAAATAAGTTTAATTTAGTCTTCAGATTAGATACCTCGTAACGAATTAAAAAATGTTTTCATGGAGAATATAACCCAAACTAAAACATAATTAAGTGCTAATTACTTATGCTAATAAAACTTAAAAATGATGGTGTCATACAATTCAGAGATTATTTGCACAAATGTAGCTCATAAGTGTCACCTTATAAACGTGTTTCGTATGTTTAACTTTCTAAATAAGTTACATTTTAAAACGGATTTTAATGAACATATGTGTGTAATGAACATGCGAGCTGTTCTTAATTACCATGGCGCAATGAAGAACAAACATATTTTAATTAGACATCTTATTAGTCATTTGAACGCTAATTCAAAAAGTAAACAATTATTTTGTACATGATAAAACAAATTACTACAAAGATATTTTTATTTAAATACGGCTGTTCATTCATATAAATAAATTGTCAGGTTATGGAGTATGTCTTAAGGTAAATGAATTTACGGACTTCAATCAGCAAAGCGCAGCGCAGCCGCGCGACCGGCTAAAGTTTTAGATTGCTCGTGTATAAACACTAACCGACTTAGTGGTTGACTAAGTGGGAGAAATTATTATTGGCAAAATACTTATATTTATTTTATAACAGGGTTCCATCCGTCGGGTTTTCGTCGGCAGCAAAAAACTACGGTGTTCCGTTGAGGCCATCGTTGTTTCGCCCTGTCGACTTCAAGAGCGAGAACACGAAAACGCGAAAACACGATGCGAGATCGCGAAACAACGATGCAAGGTCGCGAAACAACGATGCGAGATCGCGAAAACACGATGCGAGGTCGCGAAAGTACGATGCGAGAACGCGATATTAATATCTCTCCCTCGCATCATACTTTCGCGACCTCGCATCGTTGTTTCGCGTTCTCGCATCGTGATTTCGCGTTTTCGTGATCTCGCGCTAAGGACAGCAAAAACCACGAAAACACGAAACAACGATGCGAGAACGCAAAAACACGATGCGAGGTCGAGAAAGTACGATGCGAGAACGCGATGTTAATATCACTCCCTCGCATCGTACTTTCGCGCCCTCGCATCGTACATTCGTGAAAACACGATGCGAGATCGCGAAAGTACGATGCGAGAACGCGATATTAATATCGCGCCCTCGCAACATCGCGTTCTCGCATCGTACTTTCGCGATCTCGCATCGTGTTTTCGCGTTTTCGTAGTCTCGCTGTCCTGAGGGCGAGACCACGAAAACGCGAAAACACGATGCGAGAACGCGAAACAACGATGCGAGGTCGCGAAAGTACGATGCGAGGGCGCGATATAAATATCGCGTTCTCGCATCGTACTTTCGCGATCTCGTATCGTGTTTTCGCGTTTTCGTGTTCTCGCTGTCCTGAGGGCGAGACCACGAAAACGCGAAAACACGATGCGAGAACGCGAAACAACGATGCGAGATTGCGAAAGTACGATGCGAGATATTAATATCGCGTTTTCGCATCGTGCTCTCGCGACCTCGCATCGTTGTTTCGCGATCTCGCATCGTGGTTTCGCGTTTTCGTGTTCTCGCCCAAGAGGTCGAAAGTGCTAAACAACTATGGCCCAACGGAATTCCGTAGCGAATACTCTTTCTGTATTTATTTCTGTAGTTCAATTTGATTCTTCTAACTCTGTAAAAATAAACCATTTGTCTCAGGGTTTTCACATACTAAGTAAATGTTCAATATAAAGCTTTATTTCGACGAATAATAATGCAGTTCAGGTGATCATATAATGAGCGTTTTTTCTGCTTATTTTTAAATTTAGTTCTAAGTTGAATATATTATTACGCATGTAAAATCCCTCAAATTCCGATAAATTATCTGCCTTGAGCAAACACTACCATGATAACTTGAATGGATATGGCCATCTTATCAGTTATAAAATTATCAAACCGCTTACAAAATTTGTGCTGCAATTTATTCTGCCATTAAAGGGTAATAGTTTTCACATCTGAAATATTGATAGATGTCAAGCCGATTTGCGAATATATCACTTATGACAAATGTCCATAGTTCCATTTCTTATTTAGTAACTGACATACTCGTATCACTGGTTCTTCTCTGTGAATGAAACATTTAGCCTGGCTACACAGATCATTGCAAGTGTGGGTGCTACTGCTGGAGTGCCACTGCAAGAGAGCAACAGTTTAACGAGCAGTTCCCAGAGGGTTTTCTTAATAAAACGCATTATTTAGACCCGAAAAAGATCCTCCACAAATGATGAACAAAAAATAACTTCCTCTGTTAAAACCCGATCACTCTTTTTCTTAAATACTTTTTTCTTATTATCTATTTTCTATGATTATTTGTTATCACTTCTATAATATGCACTATCCTAACTATTCCGGTCTGATAATAAGTTTGTTTGTCTTTTTATAGCTGCCTGCATCTTAACAAAATGTAATCATAGCCAGTCTATTTTCTTCCCTACTGCATTGAGAGAGATGTATGTATGGAAGGATGTAGACTGGCTTTAGATCAATAATTGGAATTGAAGAAAACAAAATATTTCATCGCCTGAAATTCCAGGCTACGTTAAGGCTAGTCATAAGGTACTTTCTATTCTTTCTTATGATCCTGTTTTTTAAATAAAAATTGACTTTAATTGACTCTGAAAGTGTCATATTGCGGTGTATATCGGTATTCCCTCAATTCATGATGTTTATAATTTTGTGGATACGTGTATTAAGTAAACTTATAAATACTTAATTAATTGCAATGGTTGATTTGTTAATGCTTGTCGTGTTAATAATTTGAAGTTGGAGTAGGACTTTATTTATTCAGAAATGGCTTGATGGTGTTTATTACATTACGTAATTGTGTAAGCTTGAAAGATAGCTAATCTGAATAACGTGGTAAAATTGTATGCATCAAACTTAGACTCGGCATAAAATTACTTGTAAAATCAAATATACTTAAGGTTGGAAATTCAGTAACCGGGTTAGCAATCATCTAGTTGAAACATCTTTTCGCGTGATAATATTTGCGCGAGCTCTCGCTCGTTTCCGGAGAGATCTCAACTCTGTGATACCTGAAAATACATATTAATAAGAAGCTCGCGAATTTCCTTTGCCAATTCTGAGACAGGTTAATTTAACTTATCATCGGATTGCTGACATGTGAGACTGGTCTACATTCTTATATATATTCGGGGCTTTATGTTACATCTTTGATTGGTTTTCTTTGAAAGCGGAACAGGTTCTAAAAGTTAAAACACAATAAGCATCTTGAGCCTCCGAAGGCATTTTTTAAAGATTTGAGTGTAGGTGCTTTATCTGTCTGTGTGAGATTTTATGTTTTCTGGAACAAATTTAAAAAAAAAACATTCTGAAATTGAGTTGCAATTTAATTACCAAGCCAAAGTTGATCATTATGATTACAATGACAATTAGAATTGTGACGACGCTGACAACACGCGCATTAAAGTATAGAATAAATTTTGAAGTATACTGTGGTGTTTTGTTTTGAGATTAAAAGTTAACTACCTCAGCATCATACATATTCAAGGTCGGACGTAGGACTTCTGGTAATGGGGTTCGTTTGCAGCAGTTGCATGATATTGATAATTTCCAACTTTCTTACCAAAGTCTCGTTGAATATAAAACATTTCTGCAACACCCCTCCTCAAAAAAGAAGGGATCCGACAATCTCACTGAACACTTTCCCGATCCGCCTCAGTATTTTCTATTTAATGTTTTGTAAAACCAGTGATCCGCCCCCTTTAAACTATGGTCGTTCTTTTAATTTGAAAAAAAATATGTGTGCAAACTGATAAAAAGGGTGATAGATAAGTTTTTATTGATATTACCTTCAAATAGAAAAAAGTTATTGCGCTATCGTGTTTTTATTGCGAATCCTGTTTTGAGGTTTAGGTTATGCTTTACTGAATTTTGTTAAGGCAGAACTTGAGCCAATATATTATTTAAGTTAAACACATTAGAAACGCAAAAGTTTTAAACAGGAAATATATCTGAATTTATATATTTCGTGTTAAATGAAGTTGCGCTTCTAATTTTTTGACGATAAATACACCTGCTGAAAGTAATTAGAAACGCATCTTGTTTAAACACGAAATATACTTCGTGTTTAGAAGTTCCGTTGCTATTGCAATTTATCGACTATCGACTTGCTTGGGCCTGGGGCGTTAACTTGGATTCGCGGTTTAGTTAAATGAAAAAGGTGGCATTTCAATTATGCACTAAATAAATTAATAATTTTCATCCCTGCTGTAAAATAAAACCTGATGCGAATTAATGAAAACAAGACACATTCCTCATAATTTGTGTTTTTTGCGGTAAAGGACTCGTTACCAATAACATCTTTTATCAATTGGGGACGCTATGTACGCGGGAAATAGCGAAGGCGTATAAATGATGTGTCCAATACAAAGTATTGTTGTATTTATTTTTGACGGTAATGTTTTTGTTATTATTGATTTTCTTTTATTCAACGAAATATACGATTTTCTTTTCTTATCAAGCTAGTTTTAAAAGACACCAACCAATGCGGAAAATTATTACAGGGTTAAATCCGCCGAGTGTCCTTCGGCACGAAAGAACACATATCAAGTTTCTGTATTCATATTATCAAGTTTCTGTATTCATATTTAAGTTCACTTTAATTATTAATAACAATCATAAACTAATAAATTCTGTTAACAATGTTTGCGTCAGATATTCCCGAACAAGGTTGTCATTTGCTAAGTAAATGTGTCCAATATAAAACTTTAGTTCTAAAATGCATTTAGGTGATCTTTAATAATGAATGGTATTCCTTCGCTCTGGTTTTTTAAATAAGTTGTTTCCTAATATGCGGTCACGGTTGAATATGCGTACTGATGTAAAATCCCTAAAATTCCGATAATTTATCTGCCTCGGGCAATATAACCATGAGAACTTTAAGGGATATCTACGAACAGCTTACAGACAATTAAAGATTATCAATTGTTAAACTAAGTATCAAACTGATATTTACAATATACTTTAAAAATATAAAACACAGGGAATATTTAAATTTAAAAACAAGTACTTCGAAAAAAACCAACAGAAAATCGTCTTTTTGTGTTAGCTATCTTTTTTTCAGCATAGTAACATACCTTTCTGATCCGCTAAAGTTAAGCTCCCGCTTTACAAAAAAAGTTTTATATCATAAATTAAACAGATAATCATCAATTTTGATAGCTACCGTTTTCAGCACGGTAGAAAATCATCTCTAATTTAATGATCGGAGTCAAACCGAATTGAACATTTCTCATTAATGGTCCGTGTCCATAACGCCATTTCTCTAATACCTATTAAAACTCGATCACCTCGCTTCGGTATTTTTATTGTTTTCTATCTATTTTAATGAGTTTTTGTACTATTTCCCATATCTGCACTATTCGAAATTATTTATTTCGACTGTTAAAACGTTTTGAAATGTAAATTATTATGTTTAATATGTTAATGTTAGATAACGACTATAAATAACCAGAATTTAATTGATTTTAACGCATGAATAAAACATGATGAACATGGAAATTTTATATAAATCAAACAATACTTGCACAACCACAGTTTAATAAAAAATATAAAAGAAATATACTTGCGTTTTATTATTTAATGTTGTATAATTGCTACTGTTATAATTCTTTATTTCATGTGACACGGCTGTTATCCATTAGCAAACAGTGCACATCCAGACCAGGCGACACATCCGTGTCGTCTGATCAGGATCTACACCGTTTGCTTTTCGATACATTAAATTATTTCTGAGAAGTGAACGATGTAGACCCTGTTCAGGTGACACATATGTGATTAAATACCATTTTTCGATGTCATTGGTTGCAAAGCATGTAGAAATCATCTCAAAGACTTATGAAACGTTTTATTCAACAAATGGAAATAAGAAGTTATTGAGTTTTCGAAATAAACGACTTCTAGACATCCAACTTGAACATACCCAAGCCTATTAGTATTTTTTTTATTTATTTTACGAAACAGGCTCGTATCATTTATTTCATTAAACTCGCGTGTTTAACAAATCGAGTTGTCTAGCGATTTGAAACTATCAATAAAAGAATCGGTTTCACTTCTTGTGGTGTTTTTAGTTTTAAAAATACTAATACATGTACGCATTTTCGAACATATCAATCGATATGTTCGTCGCCTTCAGAAGTGTATTTGTTAACTAGTGTATGGATGACAGAGGGACTTTCGATTAAAAAACTGACCTTTGTCCCTAATTTATAGCACCCTTGTCGCCTTTGAAAAGGAACGCCTCTTTTATAAATTTCAACCAATAGAAAAAAAGCAACGCAGTAACGCGATAACGTGATTCGTGGGGCGGAGTTGTAATAACTGATGATTCGTTCATCATATTAATATCCGCATTAATTGATTTGCGATAAGAATCTAAAGTCGAAATAACTGAATTTGGTGATTTAATTATTTTATTAGTTTGAATTAACCTCGGTACTTCCGTCTGTTGGTGCACTAGCTAGGTTAAAATTGAATTTCATATATCACCATGATGTCATTGTTTATCATTTTTTTAGAAAATTCCTGTTTGGAGGGCAATAATGATAAGCTAATAATCTACATCTTAGTATTTTTGGACTTTTAAACAACATAAAAAGCTTTCTAAATATTGCAAAATAAATTATATCACTTGTCATAATTACAAACGGGATTTAAATCTCATAAGATAATTAAAGTGTTCATGTAAATATATTGTTTTCAATGCTTGGTACTGTTTCAAACACATCATCATCATTGTTTTTAGTAACGAAACTTAAAATTGTAGGAACGTGGGAATCTGGAATTTAGTTAGTTAATAATTAACGCGTCTTTTGAATTCGTTTTAGCAGCTTATGTTGACAATACATATTGGGATGATAACTTATAATTAGATATCTTTGAACTTGTTGTTAATTGGAATACAGGGTAAATTTTGATTGAATGAATTATTAATTTGTCTACTTAATGTCAAATGTCGTTCAATTGTTTCTTGATGATGATGATGATGATGATGATGATGATGATGATGATGATGATGATGATGGCTATTTTGGTATTTACATTTCCGGCATTTAATAGCGTTGCTATTTTCATTTTTATTCTTATTTTTTTTGGTAAGTGACCAATATGTCTTGGTGGTCATATAAAAACTAAATCCAACCGAATATGGCACATTTAATGTCCACATTTCGGCTGAAGATTGTGTCGTATTGACCGAATATTTCACACGTGCAACAAATACGTTCCGTGGCATATTTGTTCTGTGACATATACGTTCTGTCGCCTGAATATAATCTTGACAAAATATCATCTCTGACTGTAACGATGATTCTTGACAAAATAATATCGCACCAGGGGCGGCTCCAGCGGGAGTGGGGGCACCGGGGGCTCGTGCCCCCTTCCCCGACGGCTCCGGCACGGAGATCGGTTATAGGGGCACAAGTTTGGTGGTATGTTTCATTATAAGCATTAATTCGGTGATTCTCACAATAATATCTGATATCGCTTATACAGTCGATAAACATAAAGCGGATCAGTAGTGACAAATTTGAAGCACATCGTCAAACCATTTGAAAACTGGTGTTCAATTGATTTTCATCCTTTATGATATTACCTCTTCTATGTGTAGAATCATGCTTGGAAAATTAAATAGCGTATTTATGTCTACAGGTCCACCGATGCACACATATATAACGCTACCTATAGGGGACCAAAATGATGTATAGCGGATCACGTGACAAACTGACTGGAGGGGTCTCTCAATGTGTTTTTTAACTCTCAAAGTTGTTTGTATTTGCACTGACATATATTTTTTTGCAAACAAACCTAGTTTTGTGAGTAAACGGTCATTGTGATGATAAATTATTTTTTTTATTGTATTTCTATTTGATTACTTTATTTCTCTGTAAGCTTATTCTTTGTGAAAGATTCCATAAGTTGTAAGACTGCCTGTTTGACAATGGACTTTAAATAAATTAGTATAAAACTAAAATCATACGTTGTGATAACAAAAGTTAGACAAAAGTTAGGTAGGTATACGATATATTCTGGTATTTATTATAAAACAGGTCCATGTCATCAACAAAGAACAGAATACAAATTGCATGCATAATAAAACTTTTAATGAATTGCCTAAGCAGATTTTTGAGCTGGACTTGCTTGAGCAGCTGCTTTTGGTTTTCTTTTAGGACCCATGACCTGAAACATGCAAATCAAAGGATCTAACCAGAGTATGTGCATGAAAGCTGTTCTATTGCAGACTTTGTCTGTACAGTACAGTACTGTACTTTAATTGTGGCTCTGTAAATGTGCTTCAACACATTTTTTTACAATAAAATGTACTCTTAAAATGCCTAAAATATACCTAAATTATGTTTCAAGTCATGTTAAGAATGCAGCAAAACTAAATAACTAAGACTACATAAGCGTATCATAATACAGGTAACAATCAATAATCTTGACACCGCCCCTTAAACTGATCCGTTAAAGATCTCAGTAGGACATCACAGATTCAAGCCCGTAACACATTTATTCCAGTAAGATGGTGTTTTAAAGTATCGCATATGATAAACGACACATTTTACTTCAAAAGTATGTATAAGTTACTTACTTTTAGGACCAAAGCTTAGATCAGTTTGTGTAAGCATCGGAGAATTGTACTTTCAATTTCGTAAAAATGCATAAAGCGTTTGAACCCTTACTTCAAACTTCTGGTTGACACGGACAAAAACGACACCCTGCCATTGAGATTTTTTTTCAGAAACATCGGGAAGTAATTAAGGAATCAGCATGCCAAAGACCAAAAAAAAGTTTTTACATATAACCTTTTCTTTTTCTTAAAAAATCTACGAACTGATCCGCTATATGTCGTGATCCGCTATATGTTTATCGACTGTACTCTTTAGTTCGCTCTAAAATATTTTAGGCTTTAAACTCAACATTTTTTTTATTAGCAACATATATTGAAAATGTGACTATATAAGCAACTTATAAAAAAACAACTGCAGCTAAATCTGCCTCGATCATTACACCATATCATGTATATTTATGTAAGACCACCAGCAGGTGACAAATCGTTAGCCTGCGGCAATGGGCAGCAGGAAACGGACGGGTTCATTTTTAGAAATGACATCCTATTTTTAAAAATAAACTCGTCCATTTCGCACCCAGCAGTGGACGGGTACAAGTTATAAAACCACTGTACTTTTACATGCACGCCGGGGGAACTCTGCTCTTGAACTCGTCTTGCGCTCCCGATAAAATCATATCAGCCGCTTCCGGGGTTCCATATCAGACGGAAAATTGACACCGAAAAAGGAGGTGATCCTATATTTCCATCGATCACATAAATTAGGGACCATTTCCCGGAAAAACTCGAATGCTATTCGACCCTCCCTTGAATCACGAACAAAATTTTATTTGTCTCTTTTTGATCAGTTCAAAATTGACTGAAACAACGATGTTGAATGCGAAGGATTTGAACAGAACTGTAGGCCGATCTTCGAACATTTTATGAAATAATACGGCTGATATGATTTTATCGGGAGCGCAAGACGAGTTCCATATCAGAGTTCCCCCAGCGTGACATGCGATAAAATCTGAGACCCGTCTAATGTTTCGCTTGGTTTGAGCACACATATGTACTTGTTACGTTATCGGCACGGAAGTGTCTTATCGACCGGGCCCGGCACAGTTAACAGAACGATGGGAACCAGACTAACGCAAATACTGCAGTGAATTGTTTTCGTATTTTTATTGTTTAATCGTAATTGTAACGTATAATAGATGACAACTTAAGAATTTAATTATCCGCATTGTGGGAAATATGTTGTAGATGAGATAGATGTGACATAATATGAACAATTCTAATCTTTTAGAGATCACTTGGATGGGGTTTAGGCCTAGTATTGTACCGTAGACAGCGCATAGACGTACACCTGGTCTATTTTAGTAATCAAAATCTATGCATTATTAAAATGAAATACACAAATCCCGCTTTCAGCTTTAAGAATGTAAAACGTAGAGTTCGGAGTGGGCGGTCGCGGTTCACCGAGAAAAAAAAAAACTCGACTTTCTCTCTTTTAAAAAAGATTCCCGTCTGTAACAGTGTACAGTTTTCAGTCAAATTAAACAGCTATAGCTATATAGGTGGCATGGTTGAGTAAAAAAGTGCGGTAACGCCAAACGCGCTACTCCCTTTCTTCTACTCTACATTTTTTGTGAAGGGGGTCTGTGCCCACATCCCCCCGGCAAAGATTTTATTAGAACAAGTTTATATTCGGACTGATGTTCCATTCATACAAATACCGCATTAGTCAAGTGGTCTAGTCCGTTCTTCGACATTATGTTGTTGACTCCTGGTTCTGCTGGTCGTTGGTTCGAATCCTGATAACGTCACAATTTTTCTTAGATCTTAAACGTGTCTTGGAATAGTTTAGTTACTTGTAAAGAGCCGTTCAAATAGATTGCAAAGTTTTGTCCGTATTAACGAAGATGCAATACAATGCAATGTAGCGGGATTCACCACGATATTACACCGTAGCGAGAAGTTATCACTCATCAAATAGAAGCCTTTTCTACACTCTTGTTTGTTCCAGATATGTTTAAATCGTATTAATAATTAAGAAAAGATTATTGAAATCAAATATAGTTACCATTACTTATATTTATGTTATAACACTATGACTCCCCGTAACCAACGTACGTATTTTCCATATTTAGGCAGTTATAAGAACAATAAAAAAATACCAGTTACCACTATGTTACCACTGAAACTTGCCCGAAATAATTCACCTTTATTTTTTTACCTTGTAACCAGTGTAACCAATGTAACCGTTAAACCACAACTTAACTGTAAAAATAATCTTATAAAATGTTATTTAAGACGCCTTTGTAACCACGTGTAACCGCATGTAACCGCTATTTAACCAGAAAAAACCAGCCCAAAATAATTCGCATTCATTTGTTTCACCTTGTAACCAGTGTAACCAATGTAACCATGTAACCGCAACTTAACTGTGAAAATAATCTTATGAAATATTCTTTAAGATACCTTTGTAACCACGTGTAACTGCATGTAACCACTATGTAACCAGTGAAACTAGCCCAAAATAATTCGCTTAAATTTTTATTTCACCTTGTAACCAGTGTAACCAATGTAACCACGTAACCACAACTTAACTGTGAAAAGAATCTTATAAAATATTCTTAAAGATACATTTGTAACCACGTGTAACCGCATGTAACCACTATGTAACCAGTGAAACTCGCCCAAAATATTTCGCCTTAATTTTTTTCACCTTGTAACCAGTGTAACCAATGTAACCATGTAACCGCAACTTAACTGTGAAAAAAATCTTATAAAATATTCTTAAAGATACCTTTGTAACCACGTGTAACCGCATGTAACCACTATGTAACCTGTGAAACTAGCCCAAAATAATTCGCCTTGATTTTTTTCACCTTGTAACCAGTGTAACCAATGTAACCATGTAACCGCAACTTAACTGGAAAAATAATCTTATGAAATATTCTTTAAGATACCTTTGTAACCACGTGTAACCGCATGTAACCACTATGTAACCAGTGAAACTAGCCCAAAATAATTAGCTTAAATTTTTGTTTCACCTTGTAACCAGTGTAACCATTGTAACCACGTAACCACAACTTAACTGTAAAAATAATCTTATAAAATATTCTTAAAGATATATTTGTAACCACGTGTAACCGCATGTAACCACTATGTAACCAGTGAAACTCGCCCAAAATATTTCGCCTTGATTTTTTCACCTTGTAACCAGTGTAACCAATGTAACCATGTAACCGCAACTTAACTGTGAAAATAATCTTACAAAATATTCTTTAAGATACCTTTGTAACCACGTGTAACCGCATGTAACCACTATGTAACCAGTGAAACTAGCCCAAAATAATTCGCCTTGATTTTTTTCACCTTGTAACCAGTGTAACCAATGTAACCATGTAACCGCAACTTAACTGTGAAAATAATCTTATGAAATATTCTTTAAGATACCTTTGTAACCACGTGTAACCGCATGTAACCACTATGTAACCAGTGAAACTAGCCCAAAATAATTCGCTTAAATTTTTGTTTCACCTTGTAACCAGTGTAACAATTGTAACCAAGTAACCACAACTTAACTGTGAAAAGAATCTTATAAAATATTCTTAAAGATACCTTTGTAACCACGTGTAACCGCATGTAACCACTATGTAACCAGTGAAACTCGCCTAAAATATTTCACCTTGATTTTTTTCACCTTGTAACCAGTGTAACCAATGTAACCATGTAACCGCAACTTAACTGTGAAAATAATCTTATAAAATATTCTTTAAGATACCTTTGTAACCACGTGTAACCGCATGTAACCACTATGTAACCAGTGAAACTAGCCCAAAATAATTCGCCTTGATTTTTTTCACCTTGTAACCAGTGTAACCAATGTAACCATGTAACCGCAACTTAACTGAGAAAATAATCTTATAAAATATTCTTTAAGATACCTTTGTAACCACGTGTAACCGCATGTAACCACTATGTAACCAGTGAAACTAGCCCAAAATAATTCGCCTTGATTTTTTTCACCTTGTAACCAGTGTAACCAACGTAACCATGTAACCGCAACTTAACTGTGAAAATAATCTTATGAAATATTCTTTAAGATACTTTTGTAACCACGTGTAACCGCATGTAACCACTATGTAACCAGTGAAACTAGCCCAAAATAATTCGCTGACATTTTTGTTTCACCTTGTAACCAGTGTAACCATTGTAACCACGTAACCAAAACTTAACTGTGAATAGAATCTTATTAAATATTCTTAAAGACACATTTGTAACCACGTGTAACCGCATGTAACCACTATGTAACCAGTGAAACTAGCCCAAAATAATTCGCCTTGATTTTTTTCACCTTGTAACCAGTGTAACCAACGTAACCATGTAACCGCAACTTAACTGTGAAAATAATCTTATGAAATATTCTTTAAGATACTTTTGTAACCACGTGTAACCGCATGTAACCACTATGTAACCTGTGAAACTAGCCCAAAATAATTCGCTGACATTTTTGTTTCACCTTGTAACCAGTGTAACCATTGTAACCACGTAAACAAAACTTAACTGTGAAAAGAATCTTATAAAATATTCTTAAAGATACATTTGTAACCACGTGTAACCGCATGTAACCACTATGTAACCAGTGAAACTAGCCCAAAATAATTCGCCTTGATTTTTTTCACCTTGTAACCAGTGTAACCAATGTAACCATGTAACCGCAACTTAACTGTGAAAATAATCTTATAAAATATTCTTTGAGATACCTTTGTAACCACGTGTAACCGCATGTAACCACTATGTAACCAGTGAAACTCGCCCGAAATAATTCGCCTTGATTTTTTTAACATTGTAACTAGTGTAACCATTGTAACCATGTAACCGCAACTTAACTGTGAAAAGAATCTTATAAAATATTCTTTAAGATACCTTTGTAACCACGTGTAACCGCATGTAACCACTATGTAACCAGTGAAACTAGCCCAAAATAATTCGCCTTGATTTATTTTTTAACCTTGTAACCAGTGTAACCTATGTAACCATGTAACCGCAACTTAACTGTGAAAATAATCTTATAATATATTCTTTAAGATACCATTGTAACCACATGTAACCGCATGTAACCACTATGTAACCAGTGAAACTAGCCCAAAATAATTAGCCTTGGTTTTTTTAACATTGTAACCAGTGTAACCATTGTAACCATGTAACCGCAACTTAACTGTGAAAATAATCTTATAAAATATTCTTTAAGATACCTTTGTAACCACGTGTAACCGCATGTAACCACTATGTAACCAGTGAAACTAGCCCAAAATAATTCGCCTTGATTTATTTTTTTCACCTTGTAACCAGTGTAACCATTGTAACCATGTAACCGCAACTTAACTGAGAAAATATTCTCGTTAAATATTCTTTTAGATACCTTTGTAACCAGGTGTAACCGCATGTAACCGCTATGTAACCAGTGAAACTAGCCCAAAATAATTCGCCTTGATTTTTTTCACCTTGTAACCAGTGTAACCAATGTAACCATGTAACCACAACTTTACTATGAAAATAATCTAATAAAATATTCTTTAAGATACCTTTGTAACCACATGTAACCGCATGTAACCACTATGTAACCAGTGAAACTAGCCCAAAATAATTCGCCTTCACTTTTTCACCTTGTAACCAATGTAACCATTGTAACCATGTAACTGCAACTTAACTGTGAAAAAATCTTATAAAATATTCTTTAAGATACCTTTGTAACCACGTGTAACCGCATGTAACCACTATGTAACCAGTGAAACTAGCCCAAAATAATTCGCTTTTAATTTTTTTCACCTTGTAACCAGTGTAACCATTGTAACCATGTAACCACTACTTAACTGTGAAAAAAAATCTAATAAAATATTCTTTAAGATACCTTTGTAACCACATGTAACCGCATGTAACCACTATGTAACCAGTGAAACTAGCCCAAAATAATTCGCCTTCACTTTTTCACCTTGTAACCAGTGTAACCATTGTAACCATGTAACCACAACTTAACTGTGAAAATAATCTTATAAAATATTCTTTAAGATACCTTTGTAACCACGTGTAACCGCATGTAACCACTATGTAACCAGTGAAACTAGCCCGAAATAATTCGCGTTCATTCTATTTTCTGATATTCCCAACGTTTCTATATAACCTTATATCATAGATGATCAAAGAACATGTATGAGCCGCTTATTAGGATAGTTTGACAAGATTGAAAAAAATGGTAAGTAACCAGTGTAACCAATGCTTCTGTTAGGTTACAAAATTAGAACGGTTCAATTTTTAACACCAATTTCGTGCGCTAGATGTTTCGGACGTACAGACCTATTACATAAATTTTATCACTTTGGTTGAATTTTAAATGAGGGAAAAATCTTTGTACAATTTTTATATGATTTTATGAAAGCTGTGGTACTGTGGTATCAGAAAATTTATTAGGTACCATGTCTGTTCACAACCTCCTTTATTCTATGGCTGATCTAATGCTCTAGCCTTTTAACCCGAGATAAGTTTGGAAACAATGTTCATAGTTCATAATATGTTGCATAACTTCTTTAGTAAAAATGGAAAGATCATGGTTAGTCTGATCCACTAACTGCCGACCTAACAAGTCAACATCAAACAAATTCCCACTTACTTGATATGTGGTTGAATGCCAGGCTGTTCTTTATAGCTTCCCTGCAAATAAATTAACTTTCGATGAAGCACATTGGTAAAGCAAAATAACAATCAAAGATATATAGGCATTTGCCTACCTGATTCACATGTTTTTACTCAAGAGCTGCTTCAGTGCCACTCTGCATGGGATACATGTGTTATAGCGAGTTTGATTCCCATACAGGAAAATATGAGGAACATCAGGTTTGTACTGAACCCCAAAACAAAACGCACTAGTTTACTTGTATTTACTTCTAGCATCAACCCTTTACCTGCTTAACTAATGTACTTAATTGAACTTTCTATGTTATCAACCAGTCCATTAATTGTTTATAGGAGAGTCTTGAAAAAAAGTCAAATGGATATATTAACTCAATAACTAACAGTGTAGACTGATCAAAATGTACCAATGTGCAAGCTGAAGTTTGCCATGGATGCAAATGTGACAAAAGCTGTGTTAGCAACAAAAGAGCTAAAACTGCTTTGCTATTTTCTAACACAACAACATACTTTGGACTTTGTTATGTTTGCTCTTTTCTTGGGTTATTGAAGCAGGACAGAAATAATGTATTCTTACAGTGTTAATATAATCATAAACTCACTTTACAAAAAACACTAAATATTATTGGTTTGTTTTAAGTTTTTGACAGTAAAATGAACATATCAACCATAAATTACCTGAAATTCAAAAGGCAGATTTTTTAACCAGTGGTCCTTAAAATCATCAGAAAATGCTGTATCCACATCTAGTACCTCCAGCGGCTGGTCCAGGTTAGCATGTAAATACCGAGAATATTCTGAAACCACATACATAGGACAGTTTGTTAAAAGTCAGATTGGTAATCTGCCTTCTCCAAAATCATTTTAATTCTAGCACTGAAAATTTCACAATTAAAATATGCTCCTTGTGGCATTTTTATGTTCTAGGAACAAGTTCACAAATATTCATTTTGTTAATCTTAAAACTTTTTAGGCCTAAAAAAAAAATATGTCTGTTTCCTGTAACCCGACCGACCTCCGTTTTTACCCCCGACCGATTTTTTTTTACGACTATCAATTCGCCGGTGGTTGAAAATCGTTTTGTACTTCGCCCGTAAAAAAATAGTAGTGCGTGACCTTCGCGGTGTGTATTTTTTATTGAGCACCGCTCTGTTGCTTAGATACGACCATATCCGGTATTGCATAAGATGCATCTTTACTCGCCACGAAGCTGGTGTGTGAACGAAAACGAACAGAAACGTGTCGTATCAGAAAAGAACTCGCAGACAATTGATGAAATTGATAAAGTGGTTCATTGTGAACCATACTGCCAAACATATACAGCCACATTTTTGGTAAGTTTTGACGAGTACAAAACCGGAAACGGTGTCACAGTAACTCCATCATAACATATTTTCGCGATCATAAATATCGGCAAGATTGTCAAATATCACAAATTCTGAAAATACTTATTTCTATGCCTCTTCCCAATTTTCCAATGAAAACCCCTTTATTCTACTGCCCCAAAAACTGACTGTAGAGTTGTCACAGCATCCCCTACTTAACAGTCCTGAAGCATGAAAAAAAAAATAAAAAAAAATAAAAACCCTACCTACCGACCCTCATTTTTAAATGATGTTACAGGAAACAGACATATTTTTTTTAGGCCTTATTCATTTTACACTATTTCTATGACATAAAACTGGATATAAAAAAGTTGTACCTTGAATGATCTTTTTATATTAGGCTTAATGCACTTACATTCAGCGACATGAAATTTTATGTTTTTTGGTTCATGGGTTTCCAAATTTCTAAGTTAACATTTACAATTTTATATTTCACAGGGGTTATAAGTTTGTGGATCAATCTGCCAACAAAATCCACCACAAATATTGATGAAACATCCCAATTCTAGTCTTGATCACATGCATGAAATAATTAAGGAAGAGTTAAGAAATATGCATGTGATGAAGCATATAGTACCAAAGAAATCATCAAACAAAGACCTGGATTTGCCTAATAAAAAAATAAAGCCATGGTAGAAAAAGCTTACCCCTGAGGTAATGTGCCTTTAAAAAATCTGGACTGGCTTTAACTACAGGTCTGTTCTGTACCATAACCTATTCAATAAACAAAACATACATTGTTCCCTTAATATGCTTAAAATGCATTAATGTTATTTGATGGCAACTAGATTTTTATAAACCTGCCTTCACAATTGTTAATGCACTGAAAATTTAATTATACTTAAGTCTGCATGGACCTTCTTACAGAAAAATCTGTTCTGGAAACAAACACCACTTATTACTTCACAAGAAAGAATTTTGAATTGCTGCAAAGACAGTAAAGTTTTCACATCCCGACAGGCATACATAGGCAGCACACTCACTGCCTCTAAATCTATAAAGCAAACCTTACATCCTCTAAACTGCCCCACACTGCCCCCCCTCCCCCCACTACCCAACCCTTTGTCCAATTTGAACAAAAAGTTAAATGTCACAATACCTTAAGAATATTGTTAAACATCAAAAAGTAATTTCCAACAAGCGCCATGTTACACATGGTTAATCCCCCCGCCGGAAAAAGTTACCTGAAGGTTGTACTTTCGTATAATTTACCTCGAGAGGAAATCCTTTAAAGTTTTGGAGTTATGCTCCGGACAAAATTTATCAAGTAGATATGATAAAGGGAAATAACTCTAAAAATAGGCAAGGTAGAGTTATTGTTCTTGCACACTGCAATACCTAACAATGTGCTCTGTCAGTGTATGAAGTTTGAATAAAATCCCTCCAGTAGTTTTGGACTTATGCTCCAGACAAAATTTATCAAGTAGATATGATAAAGGGGAATGACTCTAAAAATAGGCAAGGTAGAGTTATTGTTCTTGCACTCTGCACTACCTACCAATGTGCTCTGTCAGTGTATGAAGTTTGAATAAAATCCCTCCAGTAGTTTTGGAGTTATGCTCCGGACAAAATTTATCAAGTAAAAATGATAAAGAGGAATAACTCTAAAATTAGGCAAGGTAGAGTTATTGTTCTTGCACACTGCACTACCTACCAATGTGCTCTGTCAGTGTATGAAGTTTGAATAAAATCCCTCCAGTAGTTTTGGACTTATGCTCCGGACAAAATTTATCAAGTAAATATGATAAAGGGGAATAACTCTAAAAATAGGCAAGGTAGAGTTATTGTTTTTGTACAATGCACTACCTACCAATGTGCTCTGTCAGTGTATGAAGTTTGAATAAAATCCCTCCAGTAGTTTTGTACTTATGCTCCAGACAAAATTGTTTCGCACGGACGCAGGGCATTTCTAATATCCCCCACGACTTTGGCGGGGGGATAAAAATGATAAAACTACAGTGAAACATACCAGAACTGTTAACAACAAGTAATTATGTGTTACCTTTGTGGCTGCCTTGACTCCATCATAGAACCTGCCGGCAGCAGCTGCTGATAATGCCTTCATATAGCCGCAGTTAATGTTCTCCCGATCTTCATCTAAACAACGCTGGCAAACAAATATACATCATCTAAGTGAACAGGTATACCCATGTAAGGACAATTACAAGTTTTATCCTGATTCTGTGCTGACAGCATGATTAACCCTTTAATTTATGGGATATGACTGTTTTCTATGAGTGAACAGTGTAAATCCGTATCAGTCAGTACATCCATTCTGTATGATCAGGATAACATGTTAGCTTTTAGATTCATTAGGTTCTTTCTGACCAAGATGCAAACAGCGTAGATCCAGATCTGTCTGATGGCAGGGAGTAAAAGGTTAAATTGCTTGAACAATTCTGCTTGGATGTTTAGATTGTCTGAAGAAATCTTTAACAGCAATCAACCCATTAGTCCATATATACGCCTTTTTACGCATGTGCGACCAGTGTAGATCCAGATCAGCTGGCACATCTGTGCTGTCTGATCAGGATCTGCACTGGTCGCATTTTAGTCAGAGATAACCTAACAAATCAAAAAGCGAACAGTTTAGATCCTGATCAAATGGCACGGATGTGCCGGATGATCTGGATCTAAACTGTTTGCCCTGGCAATTAAGGTGTATCTATGGAGGAAAAAGTTAAAATGGGAAGACGACTTTAACAACTTGATAATCACTTAAAGGCATAGGAAAGTTCTCAAACACAATATTGTTACAAGCTGTCATACAATGTTACTGTATGTTGTAAGAGTAACAATTAAATCAAATTAAATATAAAGTTAACTCAATTTATGTTTGAATTTTTTAGAATATATTATATAAAATACCTTGAAGTAGTAGCCAGCAGCCTGTGGTTCACCACTGTGGTATAACAGATCTCCATGTAACTGAAGGCTCATCACGTGATCTTTGTTGATGGTCAGTGATTGGTTAAACTTGCTACGAGCCATCCGTATATTGCCTATTTCTCTACAAGCAAAAATCTGTTTTTACCAACATAACAAATATGTGTTATGGTAAGAATATGGTGTCAATTGTCTGACAATAGAATGTTTTTTCTAACAAAACCTAGTTTTCTGTAAAATGATAGCAGTAACTACCTGGGGCACTAAATAATTTGCTTGATCAGTTTAGTGAAAAACATTTTTTTTTTCAGAAAGCCAAAAAAGGCACAAGATCAACAAATGTGGGAGACCAAACAGGGACTTAAGATATTTGAAACAGCTAAGGAAGATATATAAAATTATTCTCGTTTGGGATATACATATTTTCCCTGGTGTTTAGTGAAGTAAATACGGTTTTATGTTTATTACGGTAATGATGTGTTATGATTTGGCGGGAGAATTACTCGAGATTTTCGAGGTGTAAAGGGTATATAAGCCAATACTGTTACTGTATCACCACTCGAGGTTTTCTTATTTGCCAGCGATGAGCGACGAGGAGAACAATCATCAACAGGTCATCGGGGACAACTGGAAGAACCAGGTTGTCGGAGAGCTCAAAGATTATTTTGACAATAAATTCGGCGCGTTAGAGAATAGCGTAAAGGTTAGTTTTTATACTTCATAGTTTTGTCTGTTGTTTTTCTTCGTAAGAAAAATTCTATTTTTGTTGGGATTTTGTCTTGATTAAAAAGTAACTAAGCTGATTTGCTTAGTGCTGGTCGTGGTTTTACTTTAATAAAATTTAGCTAGGCACAATGTTACAGAGTACACCACGTGAATGTACAAAGCCTCGTGAAATGAGTCTCATGTATCTACTATTTTATCGTTTAGTTTTATTAGTTGGGTTATTTATAGTTGTCTGAAGGTCATGTGAATGCGGGGATTAGGCACGAAGAAAGCAAGACAAATGTACAACTGTTTTAAATTGAGGTCAGAGTGCTAAACTGTAGGTGTTATGGATTATTATTTTATAGTTAATGTAAAGTTTAAATTATTAAACTCCAGTTGTCATTTTTATATTGGATACATTTAAATAACGGAATGAGTGTTATGGTTGCTTAATTATTCGGTAAGAGTTGTCTTGAATATATAATTTTACAACTTTTTATCCACCTATGCGGTTTATCAATCAGATGGTCATTACATGAAAATACATGTGTATAATGATTACTTTCAGCTATTATTATTTATCTACAGGTATTTATAATACAAGAATAAGTTTACGCTTTAAATTTGGATAAACCGTCTTCTGTTTAGAATCTAAATCTCAAGTAGATGTAAATTTATTTTCGCTTAATAGTAATTGTAATAAATGGTTTTAACATATTATGTGAATGTGTATAAATATTAAGCACTGACATCTTTATGTTATATTGTATATGAAATTCTAGCTTTATTATTATACGTTTACGGAGAAATACAATTGGCATACAGATCCGGGACCCTGTTGGATATAAGTTGTTAGGCTGAACAGGTTTTTCCGTGTTATTATTTATTGTAGATTAATAATGTTTTTGTTATATGTAAGTTAATAGTGATATTTGTTAGATTATGACTTTTACGAATAAAACCATCGAATACCTGAGTATATTTGCACGTGAAACTTGTGCATAGTTATACAGTATAAATTGATTAGGCTGCACTTTAAAGCTTATAAATTATGTGCTTGTTTTGGAATTTATTAATAAAGAGGGAAGGTTTGTGGCTGTTATATAATCTTTTCTATTGATATGAAAGCCGAATTAGAGTGAATTTAGAATGTAGGTTTCCATTTATATTCTTCTTTGTTAATTTCTCTTAATAATACAATTTAACAAGAAAGTGATTTTATGATCAAACTGTTTATTTATGTTTAATTCACGTTTTAGGTTTCTTAATGTGAAACATATATATATTAATAGTCAATACATTTTCTCTCATGAGCATATATTAGTTTCCTTGTCGAATTCATAAATTAATGGTTATATACTGTCAATATTACCTAAAATGTCTTTTATTTCGTGGTTTGATATTCGTGGGTTGTTGTATATGCGTATTACACGAATTTTAGTTCCCATATACAATTTTGATTACACTGTATGTTCTTTAAATTGAATAAGACGTAATATGAGTAATTATTTTATAGGCTGACACAGAGTGGGTCGTGGAAGACACACGAAAGAGGGTCAGAAAAGACTCTTCAGTTTCACTTCGCGGCCTAAGCAACAAGAAGCAATTCGAGTTCAACTGCGATTTGGACGACCTCTTGTTAAGTATAGACAAAGCAGTAGGTCTGAGGCAAGCTGCTAAAGCGAAAGAGTTCATTAAAGAAGCTAGGGCAAAAATTAAACATAGAAACAAACTTATTAGAATCACTGACACTTCATCGGCGGGGTGGGCCACAGTGCAGGACTATGAATTACTCGATGTCGCCAGTGACTCAGACGACGACAAACGTATTCGTAGGGCCGAAGAAAGGGCCAAGAGCAGGATTGAAAAATCCAAAAAGAATGATTCTGTTTTTAGATCTGCTAACTCTAATTTTCGTAACTACAGGCAATCAAATTTCAGGGGAGCTGTGGACGGACGATCACCCTATCAACTTTCTGCCAGTATCGCGTGTTACAAGTGTGGAGAACCGGGTCACTTTGCCAACGTCTGCTCAGCAAGATACCAGCCTTCCAGACCCGTGGCAACTCCCGGCAACCCAGACAAGACAAACACCGGTGACTCCAAACCTCAATTTTAACAAGAGGTGTTTGTCAAACACAAATGCCCCCCCTGACGTGCAAGTGATATCTATTAGCATTGAATTTAAATTTTTGGAAATTTAGAGACTATTGTAAGCTTTAGCAATGAAGGGTACCAGTCATGAAAGCAATTTACAAGACGGTGGAACTCCTATATATCAATAACCAGGTCATCCAATGAGAGGATTACATTTACCTCGACAAACATAAGCGCGTGTAGATTAACCTAGTCTAACACAAAGGATTTTATTGTAATTTAAATCAAATATTCGCTATTGGCGGAGATATAGTAGCTCTAGTGTTATGTCAATTCCGGTAATGTGCAGGCTTTAGTGACCATCCATACGAAACCAAAGCATTTAATAAACACAAGTGAGTGATAATCAGTGCCTATTTATGACACGGCATATATTGAAATAGTTTAAAATTAATGTTATGGATCATTAATATATATCTTTACTTGAAATTGTCATGGGGAAAAATAATCACAACTTTACACTGAGAAGTATTTTATTTTATTATACAAATAAACATAAAAACGTTGTCTAGTTATTGATCGAACAAGGTTTTTTGTTGTCAAGGCCACCGTGACCTTGACCTTTGACCTACTGACCCCAAAACCAATAGGGGTCTTCTACTGGTCACGACCAACTTCCACACCAAATATGAGGTCTGTATCACAAAGCGTTGTCTAGTTATTGATCGGACAACGTTTTTGTATGCAAAGGCCACTGTGACCTTGACCTTTGGCCTACTGATCCTAAAATCAATAGGGTTCTTCTATTGGTCATGACCAACCTCCACACCAAATATGAGGACTGTATCACAAAGCGTTGTCTAGTTATTGATCGGACAAGGTTTTTGTGGTCAAGGCCACTGTGACCTTGACCTTTGACCTACTGACCCCAAAATCAATAGGGGTCTTCTACTGGTCATGACCAACCTCCACACCAAATATGAGGACTGTATCACAAAGCGTTGTCTAGTTATTGATCGGACAAGGTTTTTGTGGTCAAGGCCACTGTGACCTTGACCTTTGACCTACTGACCCCAAAATCAATAGGGGTCTTCTACTGGTCATGACCAACCTCCACACCAAATATGAGGACTGTATCACAAAGCGTTGTCTAGTTATTGATCGAACAAGGTTTTTTGTTGTCAAGGCCACCGTGACCTTGACCTTTGACCTACTGACCCCAAAACCAATAGGGGTCTTCTACTGGTCACGACCAACTTCCACACCAAATATGAGGTCTGTATCACAAAGCGTTGTCTAGTTATTGATCGGACAACGTTTTTGTATGCAAAGGCCACTGTGACCTTGACCTTTGGCCTACTGATCCTAAAATCAATAGGGTTCTTCTATTGGTCATGACCAACCTCCACACCAAATATGAGGACTGTATCACAAAGCGTTGTCTAGTTATTGATCGGACAAGGTTTTTGTGGTCAAGGCCACTGTGACCTTGACCTTTGACCTACTGACCCCAAAATCAATAGGGGTCTTCTACTGGTCATGACCAACCTCCACACCAAATATGAGGACTGTATCACAAAGCGTTGTCTAGTTATTGATCGGACAAGGTTTTTGTGGTCAAGGCCACTGTGACCTTGACCTTTGACCTACTGACCCCAAAATCAATAGGGGTCTTCTACTGGTCATGACCAACCTCCACACCAAATATGAGGACTGTATCACAAAGCGTTGTCTAGTTATTGATCGGACAAGGTTTTTGTGGTCAAGGCCACTGTGACCTTGACCTTTGACCTACTGACCCCAAAATCAATAGGGGTCTTCTACTGGTCATGACCAACCTCCACACCAAATATAAGGACTGTATCACAAAGCGTTGTCTAGTTATTGATCGGACAAGATGTGGTCTACGGACCGACATACCGACCGACATACCGACCGACATACCGACCGACATACCGACCGACCGACCGACCGACCGACATGTGCAAAGCAATATACCCCCGCTTCTTCGAAGGGGGGCATAACAATGACACGTGGGATAATTATGATAAGTATAACTATTTGATGCCTGATATAGCATTCGAGAACTTTCGCAGTGCTTTTTGCGAATTCAAAGAAACTTGCACTAAGATATCAGAATGTTCAGTAAAGGGTCGATTAAAAAATTGTATTTCTTTCTGGGAAACGGTTTTATGCCCCAGTGAGAGTATCATGCTGACAATCAGAGACGGTTATGTGATTCCTTTCAAAGAAAATCCCCCTGTTTTTCATATGAAGAATAATAAATCTGCTCTTAGCAATGCAGAATTTGTAAATTCAGCTGTAAAAGAGTTATTACAAAAGAACTGTGTTTATGAAGTTCCGTTTATACCTAACAATGTCAACCCCTTGTCAGTAGCGATAAATTCTTCGGGTAAAAAACGATTGATACTTGATTTAAGTGTACTGAACACCTTTGTGAAAAAAGAACATGTTAAATTTGAAGATTTCAAAGTTGCTAAAGAATTTTTGATACCTAACGGTTTTATGTATAAATTTGATTTATCTAGCGGTTATCACCACATTTCCATAAAACATACTCAGCATACTTTTCTGGGCTTCTCTTGGCAACTGGAAAATCAAATAAAATATTTTGTCTTTTCAGTTTTGCCATTTGGCCTTAGTTCAGCTCCGTTTATTTTTACGAAACTGTTAAGGCCGGTGGTCAAATACTGGAGAATGAATGGTCTTAAGATAGTCATGTTTTTAGATGATGGTTGGGGAGTAAATAGCTCATTTAACTCATCTTTGCAGGATGCTAATTTTGTACAAGAAACTTAATGTAAAGCAGGTTTCGTCATTAACAAAGATAAATCTGTGTTTGTTCCTTCTCAGATAATTGAATGGCTAGGTTATGTATGGGATTTGCAAAATGGGTATCTTATGTTACCTGAAAGACGCATTCAAGGGGCGCAGCTTTGTATTAATGAGGTTATGCGCTTGTTTCCCAATGTTTCTGCTCGCAAATTAGCTCGACTTACAGGAAAAATTATTTCTATGGCTGCAGTTTTGGGGAATGTTTGTTTTTTGCAAACTAAAATATTTTATGTCCAGATTGAAAGTAGAGTCTGAACATTACTCCAAGTCTAAGCACTATTTTATTTTGGCAGAATCATTTGTCAATCGACTGCAAGAAGAAACTATTTCAAGATTATTTGCTGGCTATGTTAGTTTATTCTGATGCTTCTAGTACTGCCGGAGCAGCTTATGTTGTCCGCTATGAAGAGACAGTTTCTCATAGAATGTGGTCTGATTCAGAAAAAGAGCAAAGTTCAACTTACAGAGAGTTGCTTGCGATTCATTATTCTTTGAACAGTTTTTTACAAGTTCTGCAAGGTAAAACAGTTGCTTGGTATACAGATAGTAAAAACTGCGTCAAAATTATCGAAAAGGGTAGCTCAAATCTACAGTTGATTAAAATGGCAATAGATATTTTTTCCGTTTGTCTGTCGCATTGTATATCCCTGGAAATGAAATGGATCAGTAGAGACTTGAACAAGGAAGCTGACCAGTACAGTAGAATTATTGATTATGACGATTACGCAGTAACAGATGAGTTTTTTAAGGACATAGATGACATGTTCGGGCCTCATACTATTGACAGGTTTGCAAATCATTACAATTCGAAGTTGCCACGTTATAATTCATTATTTTACACGCCCAATACTGAGCATGTAGACGCATTTTCTGTGGATTGGGGTCAAGAAAATAACTGGTTAGTTCCTCCAATTGTGCTTGTTCCCAAGGCTATAAATCATTTGATATTTTGCAAAGCTAATGGAACATTTGTTCTGCCTTATTGGCCGTCTAGTCTGTTTTTTCCAATGTTGTACGGAAAAAACACAATATGTAAAAATTATATCAAAGACATTGTATTGTTTAAAGAAAGCTCAAATATTTATGTTCAGTGTAGAAATAAAGACAACATTTTTGGATCTGATAAGTTTAATACCAAAGTTATAGTTGTAAGAATTGAATGCAAGCCATAAATGTTCTATCATAGCTTATCGTAATTTTCTTCAATATTACAGGTTTCTTTAAATCTGAGCATTGGCTGGATGTGGAAAGATATTGTGGGATATTGTCGTCTGGCGGGGAACTACTCTCAGAAGTACAAGACGTTGTGATGTATAGTAAAGAACCTTCGACAGTGAAGAGTTATAAGTATTCGTTTAAGAAATTTAAACAGTGGTGCGAGTCGTGCAATTTGAGTTACTTGCCGGCTTCAGAAGTTTCAGTAGCATTATATCTTGTAAGTATTGTACAGACTGATTCAGGGAACTCTGGCAAGTCCAAGCTTAATCAAATATTCTATGCTATAAATTGGGCACATGATATTAATAATTGTAAAAACCCTTGTAATAATCAATGGCTGAAGTTGTGCCTAAGAGGTTGCATTAAAAAAGTTTCTATTCCGTTAAGAAGGAAAGAACCTATAACTATCGCCATATTGAAACAACTGATACTTAAGTTCGCTTCTGAGAATTGTTCCTTGGCAGATTTACGGATTATCACACTATCTGTTATTTCATTTGCAGGTTTTCTTCGCATTAATGAAGCCTTACATTTACAAAGATCGGATATCATTATTTATGACAATTACTGTTCTAATGACATTTGGAAATCAAAAACAGACGTTTTCAGAGATGGAAAACAACTGGTTTTAGCTAGAACTAATACTATAGCTAGTCCAGTCAAGATTTTGCTTAGATATTTTGAAGAAGCCAACATTCAAGAAAATTCGAACGAGTTCTTATTTAGATCCGTTTCATTATGTAAAAAATCTGGGAAACATATACTTAGAAGTTCTGTAAATAAACCATTGTCGTATACTAGAGTAAGAGAAATTTTCAAAAGAATGTTAACTGATATTGGATTAGATGCCAAATTATTTGGCTTGCATTCATTTCGTTCAGGAGCAGCTTCGATTAGTGCTAATAACAGAACTAATGATAGATTATGGAAGAGACATGGTCGTTGGAAAAGCGATATGGCCAAAGATGGCTATGTTAAGGATACTTTGCAGGACAGGTTGTCAGTGTCTCTGAACCTAGGTATATAAACAGACAGTAAAAGCATTGGATGTTAATTGGACTATTGTTTATATTGCATTGTGTTTTTGTTTGTTTTTTTTTGTTTTGTTTTTCAGATATAAACATGGATATTAAATAAGCCTGAATTGCGTTGTCTTGACATCGTTCAGGTTTTATTTGACTTTTGTAATTGCTAAGCATTATATAAATAAATTTTGTTGATAATTATTTGTTGAAAGTCTATCCATTCCATTTGTCTTGGTTTTTACTCAAGGAAATTTAATTTTTTCTTTCAACTTCAAAAAGATTTAGATTTAAGTTTGAATTGATTATCGTTTAAACATATGTTAGATCTATTCTATATCTAAACCAGTTCTCTCGCGTTAAACCTAGTCGAGTTCGACTGTTCGTAGCTTTTGTATGTAACTTAAGACAGAATGATTTAATGTTTATTTCATTGAAATCATGTAACCTAGCGAATGCTTCGTTAGCATATTGAGTGTTTGTTAATAGATTTATTTAATTGATTGATCGATTAATCGGTTGACTGATTGACTTGATTGATTTGGTTGAGTGATTTATCGATTGATTGATTGACTGATTAATTGATTGATTGATTCATTGATTGATTGATTGACTGGTTTGCTGATTGAGGTATGTTTAATTGATTATTGATTTATTGATTTTTTTAGCTTCTAACCATGTGGTTAGGTTGTTGACCCAGGAAGGGTATGTGTTTGTTAGCCCTATTGAGGGTGTTTGACCTGAGATGGTCTGTTTTGCCCTATTAAGGGTGTTTGACCTGAGATGGTCTGTTTTTGCCCTATTGAGGGTGTTTGACCTCAGATGGTCTGTTTTTGCCCTATTTAGGGTGTTTGACCTGAGATGGTCTGTTTTTGCCCTATTGAGGGTGTTTGACCTGAGATGGTCTGTTTGTGCCCTATTGAGGGTGTGACCTGAGATGGTCTATTTTTGCCCTATTGAGGGTGTTTGACCTGAGATGGTCTGTTTTTGCCCTATTGAGGGTGTTTGACCTGAGATGGTCTGTTTTTGCCCTATTGAGGGTGTTTGACCTGAGATGGTCTGTTTTTGCCCTATTGAGGGTGTGTGACTTAGCAGTCGGATTTTGTAAATCCGACGGTCAAGTCATTGTACAGTTTTTGCCATTAATTAATTTGACAGTGTTTGTAGCTTTTTTAAATTCGATTTTTGGCAAATACTGTAGGTTATTTCAGGTTATTTGTATACAGCTTCCTACTTGTTGAAGGACTGACATGACAACTCAGTTATCATGATTGCTAGAGCAGCCGATGCTTGAGATCGACACATCAATTTGTTAAAGGTAAAATGTATCAAGGAAATTTCTCTCTTTATTTTGACTCGATTTAATTGCTGGCAAATACGAAACCTTATTCCTAAATATGGTGTTGTTGTTGTTTGTGATGTATAGAACATTAGAGAATAATTGATTTACTCACTCTAACAGAGTGAGTAAATGCAATCATATGCATGGCTAACTGAGCAAACAATCTTTAAAAATTCCCTTTGCAGTACAATAAAATGAAATAAATAGTGATTTGATTGACATTACATCGAATCAATTACAATATTTACCTGAAAGCTTGAGCAAGACTTGTGCAAGCATCAAGATGATCTGGATCCTTACTCAAAACTTCTTTGAACACTTCTATAGCATTCTGAAAATTAAAAGCATATAATGAAAATGAGTTTAACAAATAAACTGCTTCTAGGGAGTGAAATGTCTGTAATTCACTCATAAGTACAGAATCAGTAATGCCAATAGAAAAAATACATTAACACAGGTATTAAATAGCAACTGAAGATATCTGTCAAGTAAAATAGTCTCTTGAAGATTGTACATTGGGTACAATAAAGGCAATTGTACCCTAGACGTTACTTAATCTTACAGCTGGGTAAATTTTTACCTGTGTAGAATGCTTGGAATATTTTTTCTTGCATACCAGATCAGGTCATCCGGTGTTTTCACCCGTGTAGGAAATTTCGATCCTACAACCCCCATGTAGAATGAGTCACGTGAGTGACATCACGTCTTCAAGTATTTGACACAAGAAAAAGTATCTTGCATGAGACATTCGGTAAAGATAGAAAAATCTGTCACCTCGGGTGAACTGTTTTGGCGGGAACTCGGCAGAGCCTCGTTCCCGCAAAACAGTTAACCCTCGGTGACAGATATTTCCATCTTCACCTCACACTCATGCATGATACTTATAATCCTGTATGTTGCGGTACGAATCTACTCACTATCTGGGGAGAAGATGTGTAAGCAGCTTGGATAGCTCAGTCGGGAGAGCACTTGCTCTCTAAGCGAGGGGTCCCGGGTTCAAGTCCCGGTCTGGCTGCACATTCTTTCTCACCCTGTGACAGCCTGACAGATATTTCCCATGATAATCTCAATCCATCCCAAATTGTTATAGTCATATTTATTTTCCCTAATCAGTTATAAGACTCAAGTCTGTTAATATTTACCCTGACTTTTCCCCTGTAATACTGGGACAGTCCGAGGTAGAAGAGGCTCTGCAAATCATCCCCGTCTTTGTCAATGTTACTTTTGAAGTCAGCCTCTGCTGCAGTGTAATCCTGTAATAAGGAAATATCTTATAATAAAGGGACCAAAAATGTCTCTAAAAAGTTGCAAACAAATAAAAACAGCAAACAAAAATTAACCCTTTACTCTGTATTTATGCATCTGCAAACAGTGTAGATCAGATCAGCTGGCAGATCTGTGCTGTCTGTTCAGGATCTGCACTGTTTGCTTTTTTGTCAAAAATAAATGTAACCTACTAAATGATGAGTAAATCAAAAAGCAAACAGGGCATATCATGGATGTGCCGGCTATCTGGTTCTACACTGGTTGCACATGCGTTAAAATGCATATAGTGCACTTCTTCAATATCTAGATGTGTAGAAGCTACTGTCCTCAAAACAAGTGAGAAGAGAGAGTTGGAATGAAAACCACAACCACATGAAAGTGAGAATTATAACTGATTTTGAGAAAGGAAAATTATCTAAGTAGCAGTATATTATGTTTTTCACATGCTCTGTTTCCTCAGTAGATTTTTTTTCCTTTTAACTAGCAGTTTTCTTTACACTTTTTTTTCCAGGGTTGTAACAAGTACATACAGTCTCTACAGAAATTAAATTTGGGCTGTGCCAAATCACACTTTCTGGAAGTTCAAGTCATAACTGACACCCTAACATTTTAAGCTCATGTTTTTGCATCAGAAATTTATTATAAACAAGAGCTGTCAGAGGAGACAGCATGCTCGACTATTCGAATCATTTGAAACAAATGCAATTTGAAGATTAAAACAATAACAACTATGGCCATACATTCATGTGCAATCAGGAAAAATATTAACAAGTGAATGGTACGGGACAAATTCTTTTCAAATAACAGAAATAATTCCTAAATGTACCATAAATATTAAACTGAATAGGGGAATAACTATGAAATATTTCTGAATTTGTTAGAAAACTTGTTAGTAATTTTTTATTAGAGACATTTACTTTTAGTCAAATATTAATCACTTCAGTAATGTTACAGAAAAAGAACTGAAATGAAAATATAATGGTAGTTTGAAGTTGATACCTTAAGTATTTGCAAAGTTATCGATGAAGTGCACTTAAGTGAAAATATAAGTGAAACTAGAAATGTGTCCATAGGACACGGATGCCCCGCTATGCATCATTTTCAGACACTCAAGTGCAATGATGGGAATAATACGCGATACACTGCCCTTTCATGGTGAACATTTGTGTCAAGTTTTTTTGAAATCCCTCCATTTATAATGAAGTTACAGCCTGGACAAGAAAGTTCTATTTTTAGTAACAGTGACCTTGACCTTGGACCTTCAGGCTTGGGTATTGTGCGGACACACTGCCTTTTCATGAACATTTGTGCAAAGTTATTTTGAAATCCCTCCATTTATAACAAAGTAACAGCCAGGACAAGATAATTCTATTTTTAGTAACAGTGACCTTGACCTTTGACCTACAGGCATGGGCATGGTACGTGACACACCGCCCTGTCATGGTGAACATTTGTGTCAAGTTATTTTGAAATCCTTCCATTTAAACAAAGTTACAGCCTGGACAAGAAAATCCTATTTTTAGTAACAATGACCTTGACCTTGGATCTACAGGCATGGGTATTGTGCGGACACACCGCCTTGTCATGGTGAACATTTGTGCCAAGATATTTTGAAATCCCTCCATTCATAACAAAGTAACAGCCTAGACAAGAAAATTCTATTTTTAGTAACAGCGACCTTGACCATTGACCTACAGGCTTGGGCATGTACGTGACACACCATCTTGATATGGTGAACAATTATACCAAGTTATTTAAAAACCCAATAAGAAATAACAAAGTTACAGAGCGGACACGATTTTGCAAGAAAATTCTATTTTTAGTAACAGTGACCTTGACCTTGGACCTACAGGCATGGGTATTGTACGCGACACACCGGCTTGTCATGGTGAACATTTGTGCCAAGTTATTTTGAAATCCCTCCATTCATAACGAAGTTAAGGGCCGACTGTATATTTTGATAAACACAAAATGTAAGCGAAAAAGGGGCATAATTTGAAAAATATTGGAAGAAGGGTTATGGGTCTTGTTGGTTATGATGTAGATTTTGATGGTGAAAATATATTTCAAGTTTCAAGGCAATATCTCAAGTAGTTTTAAAGTTAGGGGCAAAATGCATATTTTGCTTGACACAAAATATAAGAAAAAAGGGGCATAACTTAAATATATTGACAGGAGAGTTATGGGTCTTGTTGGTAATGATGTAGAATTTGATGGTGAATATATATTCCAAGTTTCAAGTTGATATCTCAAGTAGTTTATAAGTTATGGACCAAAGTGCATATTTTCCTTAACACAAAATTTAAGTGAAAAAGGGGCATAACTTGAAAAATATTTGTAGCAGAGTTATGGGTGTTGTTGGTAATGATGTAGAATTTGATGGTGAATATATATTCCAAGTTTCCAGTTGATATCATAAGTAGTTTTCAAGTAATGGACCAAAGTGCATGTTTTGTTTAACGGACGCCGACGCCGATGCCGACGCCGACACCGGGGCGAGTAGGATAGCTCCCCTATTCTTCGAATAGTCGAGCTAAAATTCCTACAACACATGAGGATAAAAAAATTATGAAAATTTGGGCTCTTTTACAAAAAAAGAAGATCTTACAATGTCAAAATAAAAAGGAAGACATTTTATCTCAGGACATGGCTAAAAATATATACATTGTATAAAACTCTTGGCCCAATATCATAAAACTAAGTTTGGAGACCAGTCACAAATCTCAAGCAGCTGAATGGCTGAAATGGAGACTGGTCTCCATTTCTTCCGATTAGATGCTTGAGATTTGAGACTGGTCTCCAGTTTTAGTCATGAGCTATGCACTGGTTACCTGCATCAGCAGCTTGACAACACCTCTGGCAAACAGGATCTTACTGCTGGGTTTAAGCTCCAGAATTTTAGTTAAATCATCTATTGCTTTAAGATACTGTTCCATTGCGATGTAAGCCTGAAACAAACAATTTCTTTCTATTTACAGTATGAAATATACCTGTGGATCAATACTTTTACCAGCTTTTTGGTATATTCCAACAAACAATTCAAAAACTGTTAACTAAACATATTTAGCCAACTGTTAAAGATAATCATTTTCTAATTTAAATTATTCATTATATGAAATTCTTTTAAAATAGTGAAACTGTAGAATTTTTTATGGTTAATTTAGAGTATTATCTAAATAGACCAGATAAACATAGGTTTTTATTGTAGTACTTATTGTTGAGCAAAGCCATCATAGTCGCGAAAATACATTTCAAGAAGAATTAAGTGTCTAATGAGTCGGATAAAAATCCATCTTCTGCAGTTCTGGGTACTTTCTGCAAAGTTATGCAGAAGAGTTCTAAATTTATTGATAATAATTAATAGCTATAGTGTTGAAAGAAATTCCGGAAAACATAAATTTTGTGCTTACATCAGGGTCACTCTTCTATTAAATGTGTTTTTCCATATATTTTATGTGATTTTTGCCAAAATTTTGGAAAGAAAATATGTAAGCAATTGGGAAAAAATTACAACTGAATATGATTGGGAACAGGGCCGTTTGCTTTGGGAACATTTCATTTTCCGGAGGAGCAGACAGTGCTGAAAAACCCTGATGTCAAACATTATAAATAACATGTGTACAAAAACCTGAAAGACAATACCTCTGCTCTCCTCTCGTAGGCCTGTATCAACTTGCCATCTCTCTCAATAGCTTCTGTAAAATCATCTACCGCTTTTTCTGCATTGTTTCGGTCCTGAAATACCATCATTATTTGTTTCATTGTTAGTAAACAAATAACAATGTTTACTGATGTGCAAAAACACTGCTAGATGAAATAAAGTCATGGTCAAGTCTTCTCTTGTTCTTGAAAGTAAAAGTTGTTTGCATTAAAAGTTACTGTGACCTTGACTTTTGAATTCAAAATCAAAAGAGGTCATATAGTTGCCATGACCAACCAACCTACCAAGCTTAAAAACACTAAGCCTCAATGTTCTCTAATCAATGTCACCATGATTATTACCTTCAATCCCAATTTCAAAATCAATAAGGGTCATCATAACCAATTAAATATCAAGATTTAGGAAATAAGGTCCAAGCATTCTACTTTTCAGTTAAGGTTTTATTGCATTTTAGATTACCATAACCTTGACCTTTGTTGTCAATTTTAAGCAAAAAAAGTAAAAAAAGGTCATTTACTAGTCAAGAACATCCACCCTACTAAATTTTAAGAGACTTAGTCAGGGCATTTTCTAGTTATTTATCAAACAAGGTTTTTGCACTAAAGGTGACAATAACATTGACCTTTAGCCTGTTGACCTCAAAATCAAAGATCTTCTACTTGTCATGATTAAGCCTTTCCAGGATGTGAAGACAACAGCCTTTACCTTGAGTCCCTTCCTAGAATAAGCAACGCCTCTCATGAAATAAGCTGCCACAGTGTTTGGTCGGTTACTGATGAGACTGTTGTAGGTGTTTATAGCACCAACAATGTTTCTGGAGTTCAGCAATACTAGGCCTAAACCTGAAATACAAACCAATATTTCCATCAAATATCTTTCTTGTGTTTTTCAAAAATTATCTTTTGAGTGTTTTCCAACTATTATCTTTCTTGTGTTTTCCAACAATTACCTTTTTGGTGTTTTCCAACAATTATCTTTCTTGTGTTTTCCAACAATTACCTTTTTGGTGATTTCCAACAATTATCTTTCTTGTGTTTTCCAACAATTTTCCAACAAATGAAATGTACAAGTTCTGCCAGCTAAACAATTACTCATAAACACAACCTGAAACTTACTTGAAGGCAACCTATATAGCATACCTAATGTTCTATCAATCTCTTCATCTCCTGTAGCAAAAGGTAATAGATTTCTGACTGCCAGCTGATCACCTAATTCCTGAAATAAAAGGAAAAACATAATTGTGTTTCATGCCTGACAGATAAAAGATATTGCATGCAGTTTATAACAGTTTAATATGATGCCAATATCTTCCAAAACATTTAATAACAGTTTCAGAAGAAGCTAAGGATATTTCTCAACACAAAACTTGAAAAGATCCTCCTCTATAAGGCATAAAGCTTGAACAGAACTCTCTTTAAACGTACACTGACTCCTTCACCCACTAGTTGAGCATGTTAGACCAAACCTGACAACTATTCATTTTCAAAATTAAGCAATAAACCCGAGAGTTGAAATGACAGATCTTTCAAACATATCAAAGATTTTTATTTTTATATGTTACATCTTCAACCACATAAGACAGCAATATGCTCTCAGAATTCTTGTTTAGTACTTCAAAATCTGATAGGGCTCTATAACTGAAAAATCTGCTCATATCAGAATGTTGAGTAACCCCTATGAATTATAAATGAGCTAATCTGTAGTGACGGTTGTAACCATTACTCATATGTTCCACCAAAATATTACCAAGTAAAAATGAGAGACTTGCCTCTGAGATGCGGTAGCACTGGTCATGCTCGTATTTCTGACAAGTACTCATGTCTGAGTTATAAGTGCACAATCCGATAGGCAGGTCATCTTGACCTTGTTCTGAAAAATAACAATCCGGATCAACCTTTAAACAGCCATGTTCAGATGGCTAAAACAAATCCTCAGCTTAATTCAATGAGATTCAACTACAAGTATAAATACAAAAACTACAGAAAGCGCCAACAATCTTGACCTTTGGAATCTTGACCATGTTGTCATAAGAAATTATAATGTTAAAGTTTGATGGAGAAATACTGAGAAACGACAAAGTTACAGCTTAATTTAAGTTTCTGTGAGTGATGAACAGGCAAAGGACAAAGCATTTGTGTTCTTTATGGCATTAACTTATTCTGAAGTAGTTTTTGGAAAATCCCATCAGTAATCTATTTATAGCCATTTATATATTACAGGATTTTATCACAGGGGCTTTGTATATTTTATTTACTCTGGGCTACACCCATGAAAAATCACTGGCTGCTATTTATTATTTGATAAATACAACTTGTTTGAGTTATTGATATGGTATGCTCACTTAACCCTAACTCCATATATCACATTTTATCACATGTGCATCTTATCATCAGATCAGGATCTGCACTGTCCATCTCCTAATTAGATGGAATAGATGTTCCAGCTGATCTGGATCTACACTCTTCTCCCACGCCAAAAAGGTGTAAATTGTGTCTGATTTACAGGTACTAATGTCAAGTGAGACCACAAGGAAAGAAAACAGTTTATCCCACTTAAAACTGTTGTGACCATGCATGTATTTATAGATTTGAATCTTATCACATCACTCCAGTTACTTCTGTATGTCACGGTACGAATCTAGTCACTATCTGGGGAGAAGATGTGTATGCGGACGGATAGCTCGGTCGGGAGAGCACTCGCCCTGTAAGCGAGGGGTCCCGGGTTCGAGTCCCGGTCTGGCTGCACATTCTTTCTCACCCTGTGACATTTGACGCCCAATGGGGGACCGTGATAGCTAGCAGGTCCGGCCACCAGCCTGTAATAGCAAATTAAATACACATAACTCTGGAATTCGAGGACGAATTGCCAAATTTGAGGGGGGTGTATGTCACAGTACGAATCTAGTCACTATCTGGGGAGATGTGTATGCGGACGGATAGCTCGGATGGGAGAGCACTCGCCCTGTAAGCGAGGGGTCCCGGGTTCGAGTCCCGGTCTGGCTGCACATTCTTTCTCACCCTGTGACATTTGGCGCCCAAACATTGACGTAAACGCAAGCTGGCATAAAATATTGCCTGGGTTACATGTATTCAAGTTTGCTCTATGTTTGAGTAGTCTCTATTCATAAGTCAATTCCTGGAAGCAATCTACTGACCAACATTTGAATATTTTCTTCTTTTTATGTCCTGTTAAGAATGACAACAATACACATGTTTTATAATCAATAGTTGGCGTGATAATAAACTGAAAGAAATTGGATTCAAAAATATTTATGAATATTTTCAAGAGACCTCTTTACTTCCATTGTAATGATGTATGCTCTTTAAGATTTTATTTTCATCAAAAGATTTGCAAAGGATAATCTTCAATTGACCCTTTACTCCATATAAATTATACACATTTTATTGAATGTGAGAACAGTGTAGATCCAGATCAGCTGGCACATCCAAGCCAACTGATCTGGATCTGCGTAAGGGAGGAAAGTCGAAAAATAGTCAATTTTGGCACCAATGTCTGATTGGGCTTTTGAAATTTTAGAAACACTGATCAGCACTCTGCACTTTTTTATTTATTCAGTTATTTCTGACCAAAATGTGAACATTGCAAATCCTGATCAGATGGCTCTAATGTGCCAGCTGATCTGGATCTAAACTGTTTGCCAATGCGATTAAAGCTTTATCTATGGGGTAAAGGGTTAGACTAATGCTGGTGGTATGGGCATAAACAAAAACTGTGATAGTTTGTTTACACTGCTAATTTAACTCATGGTCATCAGACATTGACAACAATCATCTGAACATAATAATTATCTCTTTAAAAGGTAACATGTTTTACTATTTCATTGGTAGTATTTAACCCTTTACTCCATATATGGGTTTTAATGCATATTCTGATCCTGATCAGCTGGCACATCTCTAGAATCTACACTGTTGGCTTATTGGTTGGAAATAACCTAATAAATCAAAAAGTTTAAAGTTTAGATGCTGATTAGATGGCGCAGATGTGCTTGCTGCTTTGGATCAACACTGTTCATCCAGGAATAACAGCCATATCCCACGGAGTAAAGAGTTATTTCCAAGTTCCAAAGACATAATACAATCCAGCCTTGGATTCCTGTCCTCTATAATGAAGAAGAAGAAGAAAAAAAAGAAGAGTCAACATTTATTTCATTTCTATCCCAATGGTTTGCAGTGCCAAGATTTAAATTTCTGTCATTTTTGTTTCAACCCTTATCCATAGTTACAGACACATTAGCAGACAACCTTTATAAATGGCCATTTCCTACATAGTTGCTTTAACCTTTTCCTACATATATAAATGCTAGTCACCTGTGTGACCAGCTTAGATCTGGATCACCTGCCAAAAGCCGTAACTGATCTGGTCATACAATGTTCGCCTCTTGGTAATAAATAACCTGATGAATCAAAAGGCGTATAGTTTAGATCCTAACAAGATGGCACAGATGTGCTGGCTGATCTGGACCTAAACATGCATATGCCATAAAGCCAAAGTTTACTAAACCTTTATTAAAGGCACATATATTGAGGAACGGGTGGGCGTGGTCAAAACTAACCAACAATCCAACTTTTACAGAAGTTTAACCTTTGTGAAATACTTCCACTGAGTGCTTACCACATTCAGGAGATAATTCCTTCTCGGAAATGTATAGTGTTAGTTGTGATTTTAATGCAGACAACTCAGGGGCATTGTTGACAGCCGGGAAGGCACACAGTGAACAAGCCTCTCCTTTCACCGATTCCAAGCGCTTCATCTCGAATGTCTGCGTTCTCCCATCCTCGCTTTCTACCTTGACATTTGCAACCTCGCACATAAGCTCTGCTTGATAAGTCACGGAAGCATAGTAAACGAGGATAAAAAACAACATTTTGACCCGCGCCATGTCATCGCATGTATATATTTATAACCTCCTTCGTGAAGAGCTGTCAGAATTGTTTCCCTTTACAAGGGAGGCAATGACGAGGCCCTGGGCAAAATACGTGTTCTGCTTCTCCGCATCTTGTGCAAGGTTGTAGAAGATCTAGTTGAAAATAAGTTTTCATTTGTAAACGTAACTTAATAAGAGTTTTTGTTTAAATAAAAGCTTTATTTAAAGGTTTCCGAGGTCAGATTAATCCAGCGGTTTCTGAGGCCCTTTACAACAGAACTATAGGGCCTAATATATGTAACGGCACTGACAATTGTTCAGTAAATGTTAACATGGGTTTCTTGATAGTTTTCAGGCTTTTAGTGAAAAAAGTTATTATCTTGGCGCATTATATGAGCGTATTAACACGGTCATTTAGCGCGTTTTTTGTCTTAACATTGTTAGTATATTACGATCTCCATGTGGTTAGCATGCAGGGCTAGTTTTCACCAGAGACCTATATATATAAATGTATAATATAGGTCTTTGTTTTCACTGGCTCTGATTTGTTTAATAAACCGATCCGTCAGTTTTGTACTTCACGTTGTGATAAGGGTATTCTCATATGTATTTATTCCAACCCAAAAGATTTTAATAATACATGTAATAGATTGTTTATGTCACCAGCAGATATCGAAGGCAAACATGTTACTTTTTGTCTAATTATATTTAATATTTTAATGCGTGTCTTAAAATACACCAAGTCTACGTTCTACATATTTCGAGCGTGCTCGTACAGCAGATGACTTCTCGCTGTGTTGTACCCTTATGTTGACGCAGCAAGAAAGGTGCATTGCCAATTGAACCTTTGATATATAGATAGTTATTCAAAGATAACCACCCTTGCAAAAGATGGCCGAAAACAAAAGAAATTATGCCCTTGAAGCTAGGACTCTGATGAAGTAAAAACAGTGATGTTCTCGGGCTTAATCCGTTCAAACATTATAATTATAGCTATATTTAAATGATATACAAAAATTGTTTACATTAAAATCAATAAATCAATAGAGCACTGAACATTTCTATATCACCTGTATAATTACTGTTCATATCCGACAGCAAGTATCGTAAAAGCCTGAAAGAGAAATAAGAACATGTGCGATACATCTATTTCAAGACAAATTTTATTCCATTTTCTAGCTAATACGTCACACACTGAAAAAGCGGTACTGGTTGCATTATTGGAGCGTTTTGCGCTAAACTAAAACAAGTTAACTTGGATGCGAAACTGAAGTAGGAAACACCGCAAAAATTGTTTTAGACTGAATAGTATTTGATTCAATCATAAGCTTCATACAATCAATACAACTGTTTATTCGTCTTAATATACTTTTGCTTTATTCATATGCAGCTGTAATATGCTTGCGTAAAAATTGAAAAGGCTTTGGACCACGCGTGCACTAACCATGTCGCTTACGACCCTCAGTATTAAAATGTATTACTGCGATTAATGCGAACAATGTTTACTAATAGAAGAAAATTATTTACGAAGACCTATGGAACCCCCGAAGTGTGCAGAATTTGTGTATATTAACGTGATTATTGCACTTAAACCCTATTTGAATATTTGACGAATTTACGAAACAAAAAATCAAAAATCATTTTGTTATCGGTATCTGTCAGAACAAACATTCAAAACTAATGTTAAAGTTAAAGTCACGTCAGTTACCTGACGAATTTACTAACTTTTCCTGATTTAGTTGGAAGGTTTATCAACTACCACCTTAGAAATGTTGATGATTTAGTACTATAGCTCAAACCTAATGTAAAAGTAAAAGTAACGTCAGTTACCTGACGAATTTACTTACATTTTTACTGATTTAGTTGGAAGTTTTAAATAGCAACTACCTAGAAATGTTGATACTTTAGTACTATAGCTAGAACTGGTGCAAACTCGCCTGTTCCGTCATGTCAATTTATGGAACACTTTACCTGTTGGCAATAAATGCACATCATTGGCATCTTTCAAACAAAGACTAAACTGTGGTTCTTAGTTCTATACGTTGATCCGTTAAAACTAACGCACGCACGCAGTCAACATAAACTAAGTCACAGGAACAGAGAAAAAAAGTGAGATACGAGTATGCATGTCAGGAATTCCTACATTCAGTAGTAAAATATTATATAAAATATTATAAATACAAATTAATGTTTTCAGAAAACAAAGTTATTTTCTACTATCTAGTACATAGTTTTTAAAACACGTTTGAAAATATTTACTAGTAGTTTTGACGGGTTCGCACTGGTGAAAACCCTAAATATTTCCCGTTAACCACGGTTAACGCCGAGAACTATGGTTTTCGGTCGGTAACTATAGTTTTCGGCGATATCCATAGTTATTGGTTTGATAACGATAGTTATTGACAATAACTATGGTTATCGCCCGATATCTAGGGTTTTGAACAATAACCAGATACTGGGCGGTAACCCTAGTTATCGTCAATAACTATGGTTATTGGGCCTATATCTATATATTGGTTGATAACCATAGATATCGGATTAATTGTGCAATCCGCTTGCCTTAAGTGTAGTTCATCACTGCGCCTGATTAAAGTACTCAAAATTCCAAATGTGAGGTAAGCTTTTATTTGCCATTCTGTCCGACACATCACTTTTTGAACAAAATCGGCCTTTTTTTCAGACACATTTTCGTCGCTTAAACCTCCGCAAAAACCAATCAACTTTTACCCCTGATAAGACTTTCTGGCGCATATATTTGTTGAACCGGATAACCTATCAATTTGGATCTTACAAACGGTGTATACAACGTCATGTACATCCATTGGCAATTTTGACGCCAACTCTATTAACATAAATATGACGTCACGTCCGTTAACGTTAAAAAAACAAAATGGATGGAAAAATGTATGGATACAAGAACAATGTCAACAATAATGTATGAAAATGATAGGACCAAACGTTGAGTTCACAGAGGAAACGCGCGCCAAACTAGCAGTGTATGTCGGCATCGCGCATTGGATTTGCATACTGCCATCATTTATTTGCCTTTTTTCAGCTTTGTTCATTCAAGTACAAATTGAAGACAAAATTTCATTTATCGAAAATTATAATGGCACAGCTCTTCCAGGTATGCTTATTTTCACCGGATTTTTTGGATTCATCGCGCACATACTTTGCGGCAAAGCCTCATTTTCTAACAGGCTTCCGGAGAAAAGAGAAAAATGGATGCGCTACCTGATGCCAACTGTTATTACCACGGCTATTATATTCCTGTTCGAGTTTATATCAGGGATAATGTGTTTTTCTCATATAAAAAATCTTGAAGATGCATTTGACGACGGTATAAAAACTTCCATGGCTGCCTACAAGAATGACATAGCGACAAAAATTCAGATGGATGTGCTGCAGATGACAATGGAATGTTGCGGAAGCAGCTCATACACGGATTGGTTTTACTTACCATGGGTACATCCCGATTATATGGATCCTGTAGAACTCAAAAGTATCAGGTATATACACAATTCTTGCACATAATGGAGACATCTAGTTTAGCGGACCCCAATATTAAGTAAAGAGCAATTCTATTCTAAATTCTGGTAAGTGTTGAGCCAAACAAATTTCGATAATGTCGGCATCGCGCAAATGCGAATCAACAGGCGCTATATTTTACAAAGATTTTCTCTTGCAGTTTAAGACCAATGTTGCACACTATAAACCAAAACAATATAATTATAAACGATTTTCAAAGATAAAATGTGGGGAAATTAACATTATTTTACAAGCATTAATTTTGATATTAATCTAGTTCGGCCTATATCTTTGTGAATGGGTGTCCTGATACAAAATCTTTAAAGACACAGCTGAGAACAGACTACTTCAATGTCTCAAAAGTGGTTATTATTATTTGCATTAATATAAAACGCCTATAAATGACTGATCAGAGGCGAATTATGATCAATCAGTGAATTTAAGGACCCGTTTTTAGTCAAATGTGCTGTGTATTAAACGTTGACTGTTTAACAATATTGCATCACATTTTCTATGTTCACAGGTCTTCTTAAGTTTATGTTATAGATTTTGGTGTTCGAAAACACTTTATATTTCGTCCTGATACTGATGCAATATCATATGCATTGTATGGCATTGCGATTCGTTGTTCTTGTACAAAATAGCGCTTTTGATCTGTGTTCATTTTCTCTACAGAAGGTTCATTATTGCCCTAATTTCTTTCATGTTTGTAATGGACTTTAGCAAAATTGGATTTTGTGTGTCAGTTTTATAATTAATTTATAAAAACGGTTTGGAGTAGACAGCTAATGTTAATGTTTATTGAAAGAGGTACATAGTACGAATAAATAAAACCATACGTATATGCCCAAAATATAGATACTTAAAGGAGAGAAGGTAGAACTATGATTTTATAAAGTTCCACCCCGTTGTAAATATTCTGTAATGTCAGTCATGGACACACCAACCAAACACCGTCTCGACCCCCCAATTCGGTTTACGGTTTCACTTGTCACATTTGTACTAACTACCAATTTCAGCGACAATTTGACTTGAAACAATAAATTTTAGTAGCAGTTATCTTTCACATTAATTTCTCCAGTTTAGGAAGTCGGCTCACATTTACGAATCTTATTAATTGTCACTTTCAGTAATGCCAATTTAGGAGCCAATTTTGTGGGTGACAATGTTCCGTTCAGCTGCTGCACGTCCCACATACTGCGCCCATGTATCAACCATTACGTGCACAACAACGAAGCTCACGTCAAATATGATTACAGGAAGACTTTAACGTTACACAAGACAGGCTGTACAGCGAAGCTCATGGAATATTATAAAAATTCGGTGCTCACATGGGCCGGTGCTCTTGTCCTTACTCTATCTTTTATCCAGGTATGCCAGTAATGTTTATATACGCCACGAAACATTGCGATTATTACCCAATTGCATGTGATAACCCGTGTTAAAGCTTTATCATTTACTATAGTTCGTAAAACCATTGTAAACTGAAATTTCAAATGTTATTCATATGTATGCTGTGCACGGAGTTACTCGATCTTGTACCAGCAAACTATACTACTAAACTGCTGTTAGTCAGACCCCGACTTCGCCGTGTAAGTAAAACTCAAATGCTAACCTAGAGTTTTGAACAGCTGTGTCTGTTACAATGCTGCAGAACAGCTCACACCCTACGTCCTACAGTTTCCTGATCGTCGATTTCGATGCAAACGAACCTGCTTATTGTCAAACATGTTTTAAACATGTGTCCGTTCGGCAGAAATGGGAAACGGAGCCTCTTTCCTATTCATATTAGCATGGCTCCCGCAGTATCGGCTATCAGAATTGTATATTTTTAACGTTACAAGAATGCCCTTTTTGGATTTGTGTGACATTTCGATAAAGTCTTTCGGTAATTTATTTCAAATTTTGTTAATTTCATAATTTGAATTGATAAGCACAGGAAATGCCGATAAAAACAATAACATTGGGACAACGGTTCCTTGGTACGATCATGTTAAGTTCTCGTGTTATTTTCAGCTAGCACTGGTTGTCGGTGGTCGGTTTCTACAGACTTCAATTGAAACTTTGAGCAGTCCCGAAGATACAGGGCCGTCTATGGGCTTTCTGTTCAAGCCACCAGGACCTGGTCAAGGTCAGTCATTCTATTCTAACTAAAAATACGGGTAGAATTTGTTAACCTATAAAAACAATTCCAAGAGTTTAGCCACTAACAACACACTTGGCACACTCGAGTTCGGTTTGCACTTTGCTGATAGGAGTATTATGAAAATGACTGTATTCGATTTCAAGCGCTACAACAAAACAGTCTCAACTTGATTTTGTATCGCGCTTATCAAAGAAGGAAGAAGTGGAGGGGTTGGGGAGAGATTCTCCGGCGACTAACAGGAATTACACAGAGCTTCGACAAAAATGGCAAAGAATGTTTTATGAATATGCTTATTGCTCCATAAGAAATCCTCATTAACTTTTAGGACCACTTATAATATTAATAAGAAGACGTCTTCAAGACTACCACTAAGCTCATCTTGCCATTTCACATGTCTATTTAATTATAACCCTTGTGATCAATGTTAAGTCCTCTTGGTAATTAATGAAAAATACCAGTATGTTAATACACATAGCTAAGTAAAATCCATCATAAGTCTCCAACGTAACGTATCGCAGAAAATGAAAATGTCATCTCACTGAAAGAAAACATATAACACAAAGGTGTGTTTCAAGTCGATACAAATTGTCCTTCTCAAATCCATCGAGTGACAGAGAGGATGATTTGTGTTGTCACTGAATTTGAGAATCAGCATTTGTGTTTGTTCTCATTTCATGTTTTATAATATCACAATTGTTTCAGTGCACTTTATTTTCATTCATTCAATTCGACATCTTTTCAAATCGAGGGCTGCATGCCAGATTGTCGAAACATCGTCTTTAATGCATTGTAGTTGCGATATCGGCATGCGTGCAACCATCGAAATAATACTACTAGTATTATACAAATCATATCAATTCGGTTAACTTAAACTACAAATGTTTTAGTAAATGTTATCACAAAAAATAGCTGTCATTTTCAGATTTTGACACGACGATAACATCGACTGAGGGAGAACCTCTGCTGGACAAGACGGATGATACAACAACCACTCAGAATACAGAAAATCCTTATAATATGTCATTGTATGACGACACCTTTGATGAGCCAATGTACGAAAACATTCCGCCTGTTGAGCCAATGTACGAAAACATTCCGCCTTTTGATATAGCACCATTGGATGAATCACCAATGCAAGAAGCACCATTACAGGAAGAACAGATTTACCACGAAGGAGAAGTAGAAGCATATCTAGCCGCAAACTTTAAAAATTCTAGAGAGAAGTTTGAAGCAATGGCGGCACCACAGGACGAGCCTATTTACGACAATATAGAAGAACCCGTCTACGTTAATGTACCTGTATCCGGATTCCAGGAGGCGGATTATGAGATGCCGCTACCTAGTGTACCCCCACCCCCACCTAGTCCGCCCAAAAGTAATCCAAATTACGGTAGTTACATGGCTATGAACATTTCAAATTCTTCCGTTTTGGGAGAACGGGCCAAACACAGAATCAAAATACATCATAGGGACACACCATTGCATACAAGACCGCCTTCAAGCTGGAGTCAGCAGGCACCTCACAAATACCCATATTCGTCTAGGCAGTCGTTCCCGAGTCCGGTTTCGCGAAAGCGCCACCTCGCGGAAACACATGTTATTAAAATGGGATCGTCCGCATCTTCTCCTGAATTAGCAAAGAGAACATCGATTCCGCGACAAGGAGAATATACGCCTTTCCGTAAATCCTATTCCGGCGATAGCCATCAACAGAATCCGTTTCTTGGGCGAAGAACTCAGTACTCTCCACACAAAGCTGCGACATCCACGCCCCGCAGAAATCTTTCTCCGCAACTGCTATTGTCTCCACGACATTACAGGACGGAAAGCTGGCCCGTCATGACCCTTCCGGCGTACTTTCAGCGACGGACAAAAACGAAGGGGAGGTCACCGCGGATGAGTGTTTCACCACCCAAAACCACTTTCCAAATGGGTTCTTCGTACGGCTGTTATCATGCAATCGATTAGAAATACTGTGTAGAATAAATAAATGATCTACTTGTTTACCTAGTTATCTGACGTAAACCGGGAGTTAAACTTTGTGTACGATTCAGCGTTTTCATGAGCATTGATCATTTGGTGTTCAACAAAAATGCAAATAGACAATTTCATATTATAGTATACTGAACCAGGAATCTAGATTCCTGACTGAACTAAAGGCCTATATAATTATTAAATTATAAATGTATCAAGTATTTCACTGAACATATTCTGGAGTAATATGGAGTAAATATATATGTCTAATGACATCAATTACAAAATACTTCGAAAATCACTATCTGAACGGCATGTACTAGCCATGTGGTATGACCCAACTAGTCTTAAAATTCTGGTTATTGTGTAAATTTGATGTAGTGCCACATTTTTGCTCAAGATAAAAATATCAAGTATGTATGAAAATAATAGGATTTATGAAAATAGAAGTCTTCAAAATAATATATTGTTGTTTATTTACAAAAGATGCACTTGTAAACCGGTAAATGTTGTGCATAGACGAGACTGTAATTTCTAGAAAAGTCTCGTCTCTGCATAATACTATTTATTTAAATACTTTTATTTTTAACTGTAAGAAGACCAGTCTTATTTTGATCGTTTCTTCTGTGTGGTCTCTAAAGTCTCCTGCATGATGGGGTCGTGCATGAAGCCTTATCTATAGCGAACAAGTATCATAGATAATGGCCAAAATTGTGAGCAGATGTCCTAATCATGATATTCTTTGAGAACAGGAATAAATCTTTCACACGACTTGATTGGACTGCTTGTCTGTGATTCCAACGCACAAATGTTGCATTAGACATCATTACATTTATGGCTCATAAACTACTTATAGTGCCAGAAATTAGGTTTTATAAGAAATTATCAGGTAATAAGGATGCAATTAAAATGTCAATCTACGTAAAAAGGTATCGCATTATCGCAAACTATGATAATTTTACATTAGAAATTAATGTCTGGAGCAAATTGGATTGAAATTGTAGACGTGCGTAACACACGAATAGTAGATATAACGGGTGTTCCGGAAATCTGAGACCAATTAAAGGCCCGTATATGCCCACACTCTCTACCTGCACTGCCAAGATAGAAACAATCTGGTATCCGTATTTTTTGTAGAAGAAAACATGGCCACCAAGAAATAGTGCTCATTTAGGAAGTCTGCTTTGTGAACTGCATTCTCAACCAACACTGTTGAGCACGACATTTGTGAGAATATTAATGACGCTCAACCCTGGGCTAGGCGGCGTGGCCAGTAATATGCATTGCCATTACTGCTCATGAACATGCTCACCGAGTCTAAAATATTTACATATTTGTCGTGTTTTTGTTGGCTTTTAAGTTATCTTTTTTTATTTATCTAAAACTAAAGAAAAATAACAAGGAAATTATGTATGAAATACATGGACGACACTGCGAGAAATTAACATGCGCTGTAGAACGTATAGACCGAGTTTATTTTGTTTAATACGTTTAAATAATTTAAACATTTTAGGTGAAGTAACAACTAATTAACACAGTGTATATTTAAGTCTGCAGAAAGGTTTATTTTTACAAAAACATTTTAACATTTTTTCGGAACCCTATAATCTCTCTTGGTACATCCCGATTACATGGATCCTGTAGAACTCAAAAGTATCAGGTATATACACAATTCTTGCACATAATGGAGACATCTAGTTTAGCGGACCCCAATATTAAGTAAAGAGCATTGCTCGTGAGAAAATTCTATTTTAAATGGAGTAATAAATATATGTCTAATGACATCAATTACAATACTATGTCGAAAATCACTATATGAACGGCATGTACTAGTCATGTGTCATGACCCAACTAAAATTTAGTCTTAAAAATCTGGTTATTGTGTACATTTGATGTAGTGCCACATTTATGCTCAAGATAAAAATATCAAGTATGTACGCAAATAATGAGATTTATGAAAATAGAAGTCTTCAAAATAATTTATTGTTGTTTATTTACAAAAGATGCACTTGTTTACCGATATTTTTTGTAGAAGAAAACATGGCCACCAAGAATTAGTGCTCAATTAGGAAGTCTGCTTTGTGAACTGCATTCTCAACCAACACTGTTGAGCACGACATTTGTGAGAATATTAATGACGCTCAACCCTGGGCTAGGCGGCGTGGCCAGTAATATGCATTGCCATTACTGCTCATGAACATGCTCACCGAGTCTAAAATATTTATATATTTGTCGTGTTTTTGTTGGCTTTCAAGTTATCTTTTTTTATTTATCTAAAACTAAAGAAAAATAACAAGGAAATTATGTATGTAATACATGGACGACACTGCGAGAAATTAACATGCGCTGTAGAACGTATAGACCGAGTTTATTTTGTTTAATACGTTTAAATAATTTAAACATTTTAGGTCGAGTAACAACTAATTAACACAGTGTATATTTAAGTCTGCAGAAAGGTTTATTTTTACAAAAACATTTTAACATTTTTTCGGAACCCTATAATCTCTCTTGGTACATCCCGATTACATGGATCCTGTAGAACTCAAAAGTATCAGGTATATACACAATTCTTGCACATAATGGAGACATCTAGTTTAGCGGACCCCAATATTAAGTAAAGAGCATTGCTCGTGAGAAAATTCTATTCTAAATGGAGTAATAAATATATGTCTAATGACATCAATTACAATACTATGTCGAAAATCACTATATGAACGGCATGTACTAGTCATGTGTCATGACCCAACTAAAATTTAGTCTTAAAAATCTGGTTATTGTGTACATTTGATGTAGTGCCACATTTATGCTCAAGATAAAAATATCAAGTATGTATGCAAATAATGAGATTTATGAAAATAGAAGTCTTCAAAATAATATATTGTTGTTTATTTACAAAAGATGCACTTGTATACCGATATTTTTTTGTAGAAGAAAACATGGCCACCAAGAAATAGTGCTCATTTAGGAAGTCAGCTTTGTGAACTGCATACTCAACCAACTCTGTTGAGCACGACATTCGTGAGAATATTAATGACGCTCAACCCTGGGCTAGGCGGCGTGGACAGTAATATGCATTGCCATTACTGCTCATGAACAAGCTCACCGAGTCTAAAATATTTATATATTTGTCGTGTTTTTGTTGGCTTTCAAGTTATCTTTTTTTATTTATCTAAAACTAAAGAAAAATAACAAGGAAATTATGTATGTAATACACTGCGAGAAATTAACCTGCGCTGTAGAACGTATAGACCGAGTTTATTTTGTTTAATACGTTTAAATAATTTAAACATTTTAGGTGAAGTAACAACTAATTAACACAGTGTATATTTAAGTCTGCAGAAAGGTTTATTTTTACAAAAACATTTTAACATTTTTTCGGAACCCTATAATCTCTCTTGGGTTGGAATACAGTATATATTAATTATCATTCAGTAATAGTTTACTGTAAATGTTATGCATGGCCATCATTCTTCCAGAAACAACGGGAAAACAATATAAAACAAATTAGTGCCACGAGTGGATGGCTCCCCGGTTTGTTGACTCTACACTGTCCAAAGTGTTGAAAACTGGCCCCGGGAGATTGAATAACGTGTCAAGAACCTAACGGTATCCCGGGGACCAGCCGCTGTGAGCCACCGTAGTCATTATTAGTTATTGTTCTTCGTCTGCGTCTGGAATTTTCACCAGGAAAGATTTTCAATCTTTAAACTGTTTACTCGATAAACTTAACATCAAAAATAAACAATTCAAGTCTCTGGAAAAGGAGCAGGTTCATAAAAGCCTAATATTGGCCTATAATATAGAATTTTAAGTTTTGCTACATATTTCAATTTTTATGTTTTGTTACATATATTTAATTTAATTTTATGCATTTGACCATAAAATGGTTAGACTTTGGATATTTAAAAGTTTTATATCAACAAATGGTAAAGAAGTTATATAAGATTACCAAAATGAGGACAATATACAAAAACAATCCAAGTTTTGTCCATGTTCATTAGCAGATGTTAGAGCTTTGCAGTGTAGGCAATGCACTTCTCGGCCAAAACCAAATGTTGACTATGTTGACTATGAATTAAGTACCTCAATACAAAAAATGTTTAAATTACTTTGGTCCATGCCTGTGCCTTATTAGATCTGAAATCACCAGAATATGCCAGAACATCGCATTTTCGTTACATTTTTAAATTTCAAACACATTAAATTTTAACATATTAAATTTTTTAATTTGTTATTTAGTTAGTCTTCAATACTCTTAATGAAAATAAACATTATAGATTATAGATAGCTATCTTTCGGTTATTAATGCAATTTAATTTAAAACTGTATGCCACTTTTGAGACTGTTGAGTTTTTGTATTTGTGTGTGTTCGTTTGCATTTTTCGTTCAGTGGAGTTTATGCAAAACAACAGTTGCATAAAACAACTTTTGAAAAAGCAATCTGATTATTTTGATAAAGATTTTAGGCATTTCCGTTACAAGAAACTATCCGGACAATTTTCAGAGCTATTCCCTAACACCTGGAAGGTAATATTTCTAGCTTATCTTCCCTATTAATTGATATGAACTGTCAGACTAGTAAATATAACAAGATTCAAAACTTAATACATTTCAGTTTTATTATACATTACAGCTGTCCATATTTTTAAGAAATGCTATGAAAACGTGGCCAATAAACATTAAATTTGTACTGAGAAGTGATAGCGTCACGGGGTTGACGTTTTCCTGGGGAAAGTAAAAGAGTTTCATTGATAAATTCACATTCTGCAAAGCATGTATAATGATGAATTAATTCTTCCTAAAATATGTCAGTGATGATATACACAGTAAAAATGTTCATAATTATAAAATTTGAAATTGATTTATTGCTCAGATTTTGCAGAGAAAGCACTTGGGAGTGAAAATGGTAATAAAATATGAGTTAAAGGCTTTTCACTTGTGTATTAAATTTTGTTCTAGTTCATTCAGAGATCTCATCACTAGAAAAAAGGTATTCTAGAAAGTTCTCTGAGTACATTATTCATTTTTGTTCTTCTGAAACAGTTTTAAAACTCTGATTACATGTATATAAATTAGTAAGTATTAGGCTGTTAATAACACGTCACGTGATAATTCTTTTTTTTTCATGCCTTCTGGTGAATTATAGAATTTTCTGTGAATAAAAAGAAAATGTCTTCTCTAAAACTTTTATCTTTCTACTCTGGGAACCTCAGCAGCATTAATAAAACGGGTTCCAGACAGGTAACATTTTGGCACCCAATATTCCCTGTGAGAACATGAGGTAGAAAAAGGGCTCGGGTACATCGCGTAATGACGAAACGTCGTACGCATTTCTGGTGTCACGTGACCACGCAAAATATACATGACAAGCATGAAATAAACAGAAATTTTACATTTTACCAATGAAAGAAAGAAGTTAATTTATCATTATATAAATATATTCACTGTCAGCTCCGGAATTTGTATTTTCAGGGGTCGAATTCTACCAGTGACTATTAAAATAAATCAAGATAAACTCATTTCTGAGTTTGAAAAGTTGCTTAAAATAAATCTATGATAGTCTTGCGAGATACAACGAAACATACAGCTGTCTTCAATTTCTGCTGATTGTATTATCTGCACATTGTCCGAGGTGCGCATGAAAGCAGTTTTTGCTAATCACGTGATTCGGACGAAGAACATAACGTGTCACGAGCAATGACAAACGTCGGACAATCTCCTTTATTAACAAAGAAATTGAATTGAGAACTGTAAAATTTGGCGTGATTCTCTTAGACGAGGACGTAAGGGATTTGGAACTTCTCGAACCAATGCCTGGTGCATTATGTACGCGTACTGTGACAATCATTTTTCTAAGCTGACATGATAAGTAAAACTGAACTCAAATTGATAGATTAATTCTCAATGCAAAAGCAGATAAATTTCTATAAGCGCGAAATTTCTATGAATTATGGCGAGACAGCCCCGCCTACTTCTGATAAGCAAACCTCCCAGATCAGCGCTAGGAAATAATTACCTCGCTGTATCTAAATTCTCACCTCATAAAATTGTAATGATACATCTCGGCAACCAATGAGGAAGCTGATTAAGGTGAATAGTTTATACAAGACCGCATCTGTGTGGTAACATACACCAGGCAGGCCCCTCTTGTCTAGATCCTCAAGTCTAAATTAATTGGAATCATTTCCAATGTACTGTTTAATTGAATTGTTAGCATTGACTTGGAGACATTTTTGATTTTCATTATTTAAAAAAGGGAATGTTTCACACATTAATCGTGTAATAAATTGCCGGGAAATGGAATAACGGATCTTAAATATTTTTTAACTATACAGTTCAGTTAAAAGTTAAAATCTATTGTTGTGCCTGTATTGACATCGCTGTTCAGTGACCATGTTTCTTGGGACGTGTTCCGGTTGCATCGAGGTGCCAACACCCTTGTACTATTGGAACCCATATGTTGCGCACGCATACTCCAAGGGCTCTTCTTTCCAGATCGCCAACATTCTGCAGCTCTCTCAGGCGTCAATAGAAAGTTCAAAGACTGAAAAACGATACCGACATGATATCTCAAGTCACCGTTTTGCCGGCGACAGACGAGAACTTTCGTTCAAAAATAAAAGCAATGAGCAAGCACAAAGATTTCTGAATAAATATGACGATTTGCGTTCGAATGCTGTTTTGGATTATTCACGAAAGAAAGGGGACAAATGCACCCTACCTTCAGCATTAGAGCCCCTGGAGGCGCTGTGCAGCGAAGGACCGCGCGGGTATAGAAGTTCGAGCCCTAGTTCCAACAGAAGTCAGGACTCCTCCTCGCCGTCCCTCTCGCCGCCGAGAGAGCAACTCAAGTTTGGTATTAACAAAATATTGTCTGAAGACTTCGGCAAGGAAAAAACCGAGAGAGGTAAATGTCATCAAGTGTTCAAATTTAATTAAACATTAATACAATTAAACAGAAATCAACATTCTTAGTATTTCTATACATATATTTAAAAAGCAAATATTTAAAAAGCAAATATACGACAAGATTTATGCAATTACTAGTAAAGTTAATTTTAAAAACTGACATTGTTTGTTTAAAATCAAATAAGCCATGCCGCCCACTCTTCCCAATGTAAATGACTAGTATCGTTTAAGAAATTAAAAAAAAAGGATTGGGTCATATACATAAATATCGATGTCAACTTTATATCATATACAGGATGTGGGATATAAAATAAATTTTAAATTTAATGATAAATGTAAATTATGTATATATTTCAGTTGTAAATGTTTCAAATCAATTAAAACCATACGTAACATTTCACTAGAAGTAAAAAGTGACGCCAAAGTTGCAAAGAAAAGTAAAAAAGGTCACTCGTTTACGTTAAAAATTTTTTTTGTTAATTTTTACAACATTTAGAATCATTCAAAAGCATGTAAGATTTTCAGTTTTGACGTTTCAATGAACAGCTCACTAATTCATGAAAAATGGTGATTTTTTTCAGGAGAAAATTGGCTAAGTTGCTCAACAATTTTGGTCAAAATAGAGTCACTTTCAAATTTGTTTTAGATATATTTAAGACATTAATTTTTTTATTCAGTGTAAATATGTTTGTCTTTTTTTACTATAGAGCGTTCCTCGACACCAGAAGAAAGTCCAAAATACCTACCGAATCGAGCATGCGAGTGTACGTACGACATGTGTCATATGTACCGCGAGCACGTGCGCTACCCTCCGCACGCGCTCTCCGCCGTGCACGCCCTTCAGCCACCCAAGTATCCTACCTCATCAAATGGCACAGACGTGCTTCCTGGTATGTCACTTAAATTTTAATAAATGTAACAAGCATTGAAACTTATTAGTTGTTTTAAATATACTGGAACTAAAACTGTTTCTTTTAAATTATTATGAAACAAATTTACAAAATTATTTTAAGTCGGTTACTAATAACATGGTCGCAGGTTTTGTGATGGCGTCCCGTGGTATATGATGCTATTTCAAATACGATCTGCACCAGTATTATTATGTCTCCCACCACGTAGTGGTGTGGGAGACATTTTGATTTGCTCCTGTCTGTCCGTCTGTCTGTCCGTCTGTCCGTCTGTCTGTCACACTTGTCCGCTCTCAAAGTCAAACAGTTTTCATCGGATCATCACCAAACTTCATCAAAATGTTAGTGGCCATAATATCTCGATCAAGTTCGATAACCAGCCATATTGCCCAAGGAATCTCAGAATTATGGCCCTTGAATTATCAAAAATAAGTTGTTTGAGGCTTGTCCACTCTGTAACTTGAACAGTTATCATCTGATCTTCACCATACTTTATGAAAATGTTTGTGGCCATAATATCTCGGCCAAGTTCGATAACCAGCCGTATTGCCCCAGTCATGTCGGATTTATGGCCCTTGAATTATCCAAAATTGGCTGTTAAAGCCTTGTCTGCTATGTAACTGAAATATTCATCAACTGATTTTCAATAAACATTATGATAATGTGTGTGGCCTTAATATCTTGGCCAAGTTCGAAAACCAGCCACTTTGCACCAGGCATATCAGATTTATGGCCCTTTGATTTATCCGAAATTAGCCTTTTAAACATGTCACTAACCTGGTTCATCTCTCAAAGTCAGATAGTTTTCATTGTATCTTCACCAAAGTTTATCAAAATGTTGATGGCTATAATATCTTAACCAGGCTATAAAGAGTTGCTTCAAAATTCAGAAACAGCAGCAAACATTGTTGTTGGTGATTTCAATGTAAACATTGTTTGTGACAAAAATAATCTCCTCCATAAAGAAATGGCTGCTTTGAATTATAAACAACTTATAACACAGCCTACTACAGCTGGCAGGACCATTATTGACCATATCTATGTGAACAATGTAGAATGTGTATCCAGTGGAGTAATACCAACATACTATAGCTATCATGACATTACATACATTGCATTATGAGAAAGTACTGTGCTAAGCAGCTATAAAGGTATTTCTTACACTGTTTAAGTTTTCATTTTACAATATCTGTTCCATACTCATGATTTGGTTCTTCTCTCATTTTCTGCTATTTTTATTATATGATGTTCACCAAATGCTATAATTATCTGTGTAATAAAAAAACAGCCGCTTTGACCCCGGCACATAAGACTTATGGCCCATTTATTTATTTACAATTGGCCTTGATAGCCTTGTACACTCACTCTCATGGTCTTTTTTCAGTGCATCTTCACTGATATATCAAAATGTTAATGACAACAAGTTTGACAACCAGCCACATTGACCCTGGCACTTCAGGATTATGGCCCATCAGAAATTGAAACTTATGTTTTTCCTGATCCTCCAAAAATTTGTGACATTGTTTATGACTAATATTGCACAGAACTTCCGTATGCCCTTTTAATAAATTGCCATCTTTATATTCACTTCACCAGTTTTATCCTGTGCATCATCAAAGATGATGCCTTTGTGGGAGACATGTGCTTTTCCCAAAAGCAGTTCTAGTCTATATTTGTGTTGCCTTTTAAATGTAATTAATTGTCCACCCTAAAACGTCTGTGGATCAAGGATTGTAAATGTTATGGCGGTTTGAAATCTCCGACATTTTAAATATGTTTCATATTTCTAATTATCTGAGACTATATTCTATATTTTTGTGTCGAGTAAATAATAAATAATTCTATCAATGGTCAGAAAATTAAGGAATTGTTAAACGTTTTATTTAAAATGTAAAGGTATTTACCAAAGTTTAAGATGGGTTGCTTATCTCGGATTTGCATCACAATATATCGCATGAGCACAGTTTGGAGGGTGTGCCATCCACAGTCAACCTTTAGTATTAGGCCTTCAGTTAGCCTTAACATGTTTATCAAAATCATCGCTTATTGAATATTATAATTATCACAGACTTTGGATTGGACAGAAGAGGATACTGTTATTCAAAGCACCGTTGAGGGCGACTGAGTATTTTTTTTCGAAGTCAATCTTCTTTTATCAAAATAAATCTTAAGTTAAACATGATTTTATAATAATGGTGTGTCCCAGAAAAGGGAAGATCGTTTTACAAAATTTAGTATATTATTGGCAGTATTTTGGTAGCTTGGCAAGAAATGTGAAGATACTTATTTATTTATTTATAATTTCTACGGATATCCCTTTCCTTGATATATACGCATTTTTACGCATGTGCGACCAGTGTAGATCCAGATCAGCCGGCACGACCAGTGTAGATCCAGATCAGCCGGCACATCCGTGCCGTCTGATTAGGATCTGCACTGGTCGCATTCCGGTCAGAAATAACCTAATGAATCAAACAGCGAACAGTTTAGATCCTGATCAGACGGCACAGATGTGCCGGCTGATCTGGATCTTAACTGTTCGCCCTAGCAATAAAGGTGTATCTATACAGAAAAGGGTTATTTTTAAAAATGACTGTCACAAGTCACAAACTAAACAGTTTATGAAAATATTCCAAAGGAATTCCACATTTCTTGGATAGAATTTAATTTACATATCCATTGTGTTTTAAAGAACAAGTTTTTATGTTTAATAGGTTCCAAAATATGAGTTTTTAGGTTTAATCCGTAAACATTCCTTCTATTGTTGCCAGAATGGTTTAAACAGCAGTATGCTAATGAAACACTGAGGTAACATACAGATGATCAAAGGCATACCACCACACACACCAAATTCAAATTCATTTTCGGGTGTTCTTCCCGAACTCGGAAAAATCCTATTATGGACGTCAAAAATGTTTGCCACTTCTCAGATAATTTATATAATCCGTCTCCTCAAAACTTGGGTAGACGATTGCTCCTTCCCGAACCTGTAAGTAAATATGTGATCCCTTTATTCTTGTAGGTCCCTACTCTGTTCTGAACACAGACGTCAGTATGGGTTCGCAGTCGAAGCGAAAGCGCTCGTGGTCACGAGCAGTGTTCTCCAATCTACAGCGGAAAGGTCTTGAGAAACGGTTCGAGGTGCAGAAATACGTTACTAAGCCGGATAGACGTCAGTTGGCTGCGATGCTTGGTCTCACAGACGCACAGGTTTGGCAACGTCGTAGTTCTAAAACAATAAAAACATTAATAATGCAGAACTATGTAAAAACGAGATGGCGCGCATCAGACAAATATGACTTGCTGAATTTCACCAACACTACTCAAGAATTTATAAATAAAAAACATGAATAAAATCTGAACGTTCAAATTGATGATTTCCCGAACTAATTTAAATATTTAAAAAAAAAAGATTAAATTTTGTTGTTGATTTTCTAGGCAACACAAAACATTCTTCCACAAGTAAATAAATTACCACTGTTTACATAACGTATGCATTTAATTTAATTATTTCAGTATTGAAGCAAGTTGTCAACATGTTTAAATATCTTTAGAAAAAAAAATACAACCACGCCATGTTTTTCCTTTTTTCAGGTCAAAGTTTGGTTCCAAAATCGCCGCATGAAATGGCGCCATGCACAACAAATTAACGCAGATGAAGAATCGAGTGCAGCCACGGCAGAAGACAAAACTACCAAACCGGAACCAGAGAAAGATATTACGAATGATAATGACAAAATCATAATCGAACAAAATATGAACATGGAAAACTTTGAAAGTGACGATGATGAAATTTCTATAACGAATTCGCCTCTTGACAATACGCATACCTCTGTGGACATAGAAATGGATTAACATGAAATAAAAGCAAGTGAATGGAATGACATGGTATGAAGTACAACTGAAAGTCGACGTATTGTAGTGCTTTACTATGATACATGATTTAAAAGTATTTCAAATCACTATTTGTCATTTTCCTTTACCAATTTTCAAAAAGGGTGACTGCTACAACCGAACTATCAAAATAAACAAATTGAATGAATTAATCTTTATTTATCCATTAGAGCCGGAGGCCTGCTGGCAAGATTACGACCCTTTAATCTGCATATAAATGGGACTCCAAGGGTCTCCTAATGACAGGTATGGTGCACAGGGCAATCAGCCTGTTTATATAGCTGATACTGACAAGCTCTGGCAATTTGTTAAACACTTCTATGGCAGATAATGAACGGCTATTATGGCCATTTTACTGGAAATAAAACAAATTGGATTGTGCTATGCCGATCTTGTAAACTGATAAAATGTGCTTTCATGGCAATAAAATATTTAAGGTTTGAAAGTCTCCTTATCAAGTAAAAAAAAAACAACCCCACAGATTTACAGAAAACGCTTTTTTCGCAATTATTTTTTTTTATATTAATTTAGTTATTTTCTTAACTTTTTCCTCAGAAAATTAAAACCATAATTAGAAATTATTATTATAGTATACACTCAGAAATTATTAATCTATTATATACCGATTTGATTTGAATACTAAAAGAAATGCCTCAGATTTTCTGCATAACGCCATAAGAAAGCAAATTAATTTCATTGCCTTCCAAAATGCTGCTCAGGTGGTTATCTGAATGGGTTTGATAATAATGAAATTATGGTTTATGTGTAAGACAAATCACCCAGCTAATTGCTGGATAATATCATCGCTGAGAAGGAAGGCATTTAGCTATCACATCACACGAGGAATTCGCTTTGAAACCTTGTAGTTACTTATCAATAAAGGAAGCTGCGGTGATTGACACATCATGTACGGGGAAATTATTATTCACTATTTCCCGTACAGACCGCAAATATGAGCAGAAAATACACGCGGATGGCTTGTAATTATTTTGACCAATTTCGAAAAGAAATAAATTCTATCAACACAACAACGAAAGAAAAATAGCTAGACCTAAATATTCCCAAATATTGGATACACATTTAAACACAAAAAATTAATTCCCTACACAAGTTTAAATAATAAAAGTTTAAATAATAAAACATTAGAATTGAACAATGACAACAATGGTTGGCCAATACATTTTGACCAAGTTTGTTGAAACTTAATAAAAGATTTCCCAAGTTAGGATGCAGACAGATGTATTTTGGTAAAAAAATCAATGAATAAAGGACAATATCTTCCCCGAGCAATCAAGGTAGTTATCAAAATTAGCCAAGATACTAGGGCCATAAACACACTTTGACCAAGTTTGAAAAAGACTGCACAAGTAAGAGAGCGGACAAGTTTGTGGACGCCTTTTCCATGATACGCCCCGTTCTTCAAATGGACAAGTGCAAATTAACTTAGTGCGGCCTATGTCCCCGAGTTCTTGTTAAAAACTTGCGCTTTATTTCTGGAATTTATGTTGATTAAGAAACCATACGATTTGATTTATCTATTCAAAGTTTCTGTCAAGTATATACAATTAAAATAGCAATTTCGTTGATTCATAAGCCACGTTTGAAAAGGGAAAACACTATGAAATATTTCTGGAATAGTTAGAAAACTTGTTTGTAATTTATGACTGGGAACATTCACTTAGTATAATATCAATTACTTAAATAATGTTACGGAATAAAATAATTAAACACAAAATCTTAAACACAAAATCTAAGTGAAAAGGGGGGCATAACTTAAAAATAACTGTAAAAGAGCTATGGGTCTTGTAGCTTACGGTACAGATTATTATAGTGACTAAATATTCTATGTTTTAAGTTGATATCTCATGTAGTTTCAAAGTTATGGACCCAATGAATATTTTAGTTAATGCAAAAACTCGGTGCAAAGGGGAATAACTTACAGAAATATTCCTGGAAGAGTTTTGGGTCTTTTGCATAATGATATAGATACTGATGGTGAATATAATATATTCAAAGTTTCAAAGTTTTACAGTAATATCTCAAGTAGTTTTACAGTTATGGGACAAATGCATAAGTGAAAAGGGGACATAACTTGGATAAATATTGGTAGCAGAGTTATGGGTCTTGTTGGTAATGACATAGCTTTTGATAGAGAATATATACTTTAAGTTTCAAGTTGATATCTCAAGAAGTTTCAATGTAATGGGCCAAGTGCATATTTTGGTTAACACAAAATTAAAGTGAAAAGGGGGCATTACTTAAAAAATATTGGTAGCATAGTTATGGGTCTTGTTGGTAATGATGTAGATTTTGATGAATATATATTCCAAGGTTCAAGTTCATATCTCATGGAGTTTCAAACTAATGGGACAAGTGCATATTTTGGTCAACACAAAATTTAAGTGAAAAAGGGACAGAACTTATATAAATATTTGTAGTAAAAGTAATGGCCCAATTGCATATTTTGCTTGATGCAAAATTTAAGTGAAAAGGAGAATAACTTGAAAAATAATGGTAGCTTTTGATAATTATGTAGATTTCGATGATGAAAATATATTCCTAGTTTCAAGTTGATATCTGAAGTAGTTTCAAAGTTATGGACCAAAGTGCATAGTTTGTTTAACAGAAGTCGACGCCGACACGGGGGCGAGTAGGAAAGCTCCCCTATTCTTCCAATAAACGGGCTAAAAATGTACAGGGTACGGGTCGGTGGAGTTTAGACATTACAGGCTGCTATGTCGTTTTTGTTTTTAATTTCATATCTTGTTTGCAAATTTAAAATTGTATGGAGCGGGGTTCGGGGTGGGGTAACCCATTCTGCACCCCAGAAAGGGTTCAAGGTCAAGGCTTGTGGACAAGATTATTAACAGTTCAGATGATTGTGTATATATTTTTCTTGAGATGAAACTCAGTAAACAAGGTTTATTAGCATATTTAAATATATTAAGTCGTACGTTTACCTTGTAAGAATGTTCCGCTCATATATACATATTTTACAAGTCTTTTACACTTTAAATTACACATTTTTATACGCACGAACAATTGGCTGCATCAGAATGAAGTGTTACATGGGTACACTCTTATTAGTTTACGTTTCTCATACATCAATATGGAAGATATCTTCTCACACAGGAAAATGTCAATAAAACATAAAATGTGTGAAGGTGCTGCAAAGGTCAGAACGATTTTAAAACTCATTCATGCTCTTTCCCTGTAAACAGGTCAGAAGCTCTGAAATTCCCATGCCTTTGTACACAAAATACACATATCTCATACTTATCTATGGTGCGCATAAAGAGCATGATAAGTAACAAGGTTTGTGTTGGCGGAACACGGTGAGCAGTCTGTCATGTTCTATTGATTCTAGTTGGATATTGAGACCTTAACATGTGATGCATGCGTTATGCAGACAGAATTGCAAATATATCAACAACCACCTGTTTGGATTTTCCGGAGAACCAAAGTCGCTCACCTAATCCTAGCATTTCAACGATAATTCATCTCATAAGTTGATCGAAATCGCATTATCGAAAACCGCACAAACGAAGTGCTCGGCGTCCATTATGGAGTCTCAAATGAAGAAAAATACATCTCCGGAACACAGAATAACCGATTTCACCATTACAAAATCGCCTAACTTTTTTGATTCCAATGTTTACATCAATCTGACACTTTGCTACAATATGCACCTCAGGTGAACACATTAACTTTGTTGCTGATCAGCGTTGCTTAAGTTTCAACCGAACCAGAAAGGTGTAAAATGTCGTGTTCTAATATAAAAGAAATGTGAATAAACCAGGTTATAAATCTCTACCTCACCATGCTTACACGGTTGTCTAAGACTATAACTATATTATACCTATATAACAGAATCGACTTGCTTAGCTTTGTGACAGCAATATTATTATCCAAATTAACCTTCTGGCTAAAATTGGTAAATGCATTAAAGCTGGCACTAGAGCTTCGATACACGCAGCAAACATACGAACGCCATGTCCACTAATGCCGATTTCGGGACAGTCCTGAACATTGAGGACAGATGACACGGACATCGCCATTTCTTTTTCTGATAACAAAGTCAAGAACACACAAACAGACAGTTACAATTTGAAACAAATCAGGAGACGTGCTTTCAAATATTAGCGGTTTACATACAGTTCTTATTGCTTAAGGTGTCGCGTTTCATACTCTCAAAAGCCTGAACAGTTGAAATCATCAAGAAATCTTCTTCTTTTTTTAAATATTTGGAATCGCTCTATTCTGACGCAAATGTAATATCGCGGTTATCGAGCTTTTTAAAATTATCAAGTATCATACTTCGCATAAATAATAAGAAAGCGAAGTTTAATATAAATGCAATAAATATGTTGAATGCTCAGAATTATGAATAATAAGAACAACCTAGAGACAAAAGATACTGGTTATATCTGTTTTTGACTGCTGGGTTCTGTTGGTGTTTTGAACAATAGAACTGTCTATCAGTAACTAGGTCACCACTGACAGACAGCGTCATCGGCGGGCAATGACGTGACATTCTGATGGTCGGACAATTGGGTAATCATTGTCTATCTCCACAACGCTATGACAGGCCATTGACCGGCTTTTACTTTTAGAAATGACTCCGGTGTACCCATTCGGCGGACATTAGGCGCAGAACATCCTTATTTATTTACCGAAGTTCTATAGAGATTGGCCGTATATTATACATTTTAAAATTATTTGTCATGCACCAATAAAACGAACTTGTAAAATCTTGCATTGTACTGAGTATCTATTTCCGAAAAAAGAATTGTCATATTTCTTACCAATACTTTAATTAATAATTATTTTTTTATTTGGTTTAAAATATTATTTCATAGTTATTCACATACGAAGGGCTCTGTGGAAAATGACTTTTTCAAATATTAATATACCCCCAATAAATTGAACGCTGGTCAGAGCAAAAGAATGATGACGGAATATCTTCTTATGTAGAGGACAATGTCCGGATTTCTTTTTAATTACCACATATTTACCAAGAACTGCCAATAAAGGCTTGACCGGGGCATTTACCTTATTTTTTTTCTTGGTATCAGGAGTGTTCACAACTCATCTCCGTCGATTCCTAACGTAAAACAAAACAACGCGAAACGGCTTGATCCCCGAGAAATAATAATATTAATGAATTTGAAGCATGTTTCAGCGCCCACCCATAAGCGATATGTACCAATATTTAGCAATCACATGTACTGATTCAATACATAATGTGATCTATGGGTCTGCCGGGGTTCCGATAACTCTTGACGTGTTTCTGTACCATCAAAGGAACGACAGACAACGACCAGACTAAACACGTCGATACAGCATTAATCTTCAAGCAATTAATTTGATAAAGCTTCATTTCGTGATAACGAAACTTGATGTAAAAAGACCTGTGCTGAAAATTAGAAAACCCAGATTTAAAACCAGTCTGAAATCTAAAGCATCTGATTGGCTGAAATGGCGACCAGTCGCCATTTCAGCGAATCGGATGCTTGAGATTTTAGACTGGTTTCTATTCTCAGTTTTATAATCTTGAGACCATGATGCCAATAAAACTTGAACTCTCGGTTCGCAGGTTATATTCCCGAAAAACATCTCATTAGAAAATCTCAACAGAAAATATTGACTTGGCTGTGATATTTGGTGTGAAAGGTCGTGTCAGTAGCATATGCGTTCGTTTAACAACACCACCATACTAAAGCTGATATGGGGCTATTTGTCACGTCCAAATCACGCCTTGTTTCCATATCAATAACCGTCAAGAAATTATCGATTATTTTCGTCAACGGCACATGTACACAAGAAAGGGCGTGGGTCAAGTTATTTTGATAAGCTGGTGTTCCTGATGAGCATGTCTATAAATACACGATTAAATGGGTGTCCAGCTATTGTATGTATGGGAGGACTTATCAATAAGAGGTGGAATGTCACGCTTTATCGGCGGTGACTGCATGTAGCAGAACCTTGGTTTGGTAAAATAAACAAAAACTGTTGTTTTTCAACTAATGAAGAGCCAAGAAACGTATATTTTCTCGAAACAAAACCCGAATTTTCGTGGAAAAAAATCGACAGAATCTCCGATTATCTCGCAAATCGCGTGTTAATGGCTTCTAACGTTTAACCCGCCGGGGTATCATCAAAATGATACATTTCACATGGCGATAAAATAAACTTTGCAACTCACTGAATAAATTGCTAATACAACTCGGAGATTTTATTGACGGGCGGATGGGGAGCGTCTGTCGTCACCCCGGATACAGTGCTCTATCTAATTTGATTTTGGAGACGGCAATTTGCCTGTAAATAGATAATGATCAGGTCGTTGATTATTGAAAATGCGTAATGACGGGTTGTGCTTGTCGGAATTGTTTATACTTATCCAGTAAGTAATTATCTATTAAGTGGTTGATGTTTAGCTTATCAGTAATTAGATTGTGACGAGGCTTTAATCGATAATGCGAAGAATGGTATAAATCGTTAGAAAATATGTTCGTTTATGTTTTGAACTAAAAGTTGGCGCTTACATGTACAGAAAACATACCGTTTGGTTCTTTTTCATCTGCAGTTCGCAATATAAATTGAAAATGAAAGAAAATTAATACCATTATAAATCAAACTTGAAATTAGGTTAATACCGCAACAACATTGGCCAATACCTAAACAAACCCGTAAGCTTTCTCACTGTCGTGATCAGCACCGGCACGGTCATTTCGGGCACCGGTATCGTCATACAATATGGCGGACTGTTTACCATCTGAAAGGTGTGTGTATAGATTTTACTTCACTGAATAAATCACATACCATTTCCTAAGTTGTCAATTCATTGCATCATTTATTAAATCATATATGTAACAAATGCACATGCTTTTGATATTGGAAAAGCTTTGATTGTTTCAAAATTCGAGTCTAATTTGGCGGTTTGACAGAATGCAAATTTGAACCGAGAGATGTGATTTGTTTTGGGCAATACTTTTTATTGAACAACAGATCCCCAATAGCTTCAACTGTGATGACTTCTTACTGTATTTTTCTTCAAAATCCATCTGACCCAATCCTTTAAAAAGGTTAGGATACTGTAAACTGGCTTACTTTCTGTTTTGACCATACACCGGTATGGTCAGCACGCACCGGTTCAAGAATTCCGTCAAATTGTACAGATTGTTGAGAATAAGGCACGACAGTGTTGTTTAAAGCGATTTAAAATAGGACGTCAACATTTCTTTTGTGTAATTATGTTAAATCGATGATTATGTTGAATAATGTTAAATCGATGATTATGTTGGATACCATATCCACTATTGTTTTGCGAAATTACAACTGAAAAACGACACTTTGATGTCGTGAAAGCAGGGGAAAAAAGAAGAAAACTAGAATGTGACACTGGTGCCCCAACTGCTGCAACATAATTTTTAATAACAAAGGGCCTTAACTCTGGTAAAAAAGGTCGCAGGAAAAAAATCCTTTCTTAACGATCATCTACACATCCTGCTTGATCATCTGTGCAAGTTTGAAAGAAATCCGCCTAATAGTATAGGAGGAGTTGATGCCACAAGATTTGGGGACGTTGAGACAGACGAGTGCAACTCTATATGCCTCCCACTTTGTGGGGGCATACAAATGACAGTAGTTGATGCATGAACATTCATCCCAACATCATTTCACTTTTTTGTGAAAGTAATTTTCACAGTCAGCTAGCCTAAAGTATACAGACGGTAATTGGTATCTAAACATTTTAGCCGCTACCTTTAAGGCAATCTCGACCAAATTTGGAGAATATCAACACTGAAGAATTTCGGCCAAGTTCGATTCTGGGTCAGATCAGATGGAACTAGGAGTTATTGTCATTGATTTATCCAAACATACCAGTGACTTCAAGTGAATTAATTTACACATGCTAATTGATATTTACGTTCAGTGTTAATGATTATATAACGCATGATTTTCGATCAGAACGGCCAAGTAAATACAGTTAGTTCCCTCGAGTTAACACTGACAAGGTCAAGGTTTCTTGATAAACCATGGGAAATAACGCGGGTGTTTCTATGCCGTTTAGACCTCAAATCTAAAATATGAGAGAGAAACTAGACTGACACGGATGCAACACATCGGCATATTCGTCTCATGAATTTTTGTATAAAGTAATATGTCATTCATTCACAAGTTGGACAAACATGAGCAAATAAGAAGTTCGCGCATTTTAAGAAACAAAGGGTCATAACTCAGGTAAAATGGTCGCGAGAAAAAATCCTTTCTTTACGATCATCTCTACACATCCTGCTTGATCATCTGCGCAAATTTGAAAGAAACCCGACCGATAGTTATTGAAAAGTTGATGTCATATGATTTGGGGGACTGACGGATGTACGGACAAACGAGTGCAACTCTGTATGTCTCCCGCTTGGGCATAAAAACCGACTGGTTCGGATACGCAAGCATTATAAAAATACTGCAATCGTGTATGGAGATCTGTTGCCCGTTGAACATACTACAATAATGCACGAAGTTCGATTCCGGTTAAACGAATACTGCAATTATGCACGGAATTCTTTAGGTTGCACGAATACTTCAATAATACACGGAGTTCTGCCGGTTGAACGAATACTGAAATAATGCACGGATTTCTTCCGGTTGCACAAATAAGACAATAATACACGGAGTTCTGTTGCCAGTTGCACGAATACTGCAATAATGCACGGAGTTCTGTTGCCGGTTGCACAAGTACTGCATTAATGCACGGAGTTCTGTTGCCTGTTTACACTATCAATTATAAAGCTAAGCATCAACATGAACAAAGTAAATCGTTCAACCGATAAACCTGTGGATTCTTTAAAAAATACTCTTTGGTGTTCACAAGACAAGTTCACCATAAACAAGGGATATAAGTGACAAACCCAAGTGCTATGCCTCGGTTATATCAGCAAACGGGGCACGGTCATCATGATGATACCGACACTTACCTTCGCCGTTATAGCGACGCCTGCTATTAGAACGAACTCGCACGACCGGAAATATATTAACATGTTTTAACTGGACTGCATTTCTTTCGACAATCGTGCGAGTCCCCCGCGTGTAATGAACATGGATGGGTCAAAAATGACACAAAGTTGAAGAAGTAAGGGTGTCATTTATTTCTTACCACAACTTTGTTTCATGATGGATTGGCTTTTGTGGGTTTTATGAGCATTTCAGACTGCAATACTGACACGTGTATATTTCCTTTTAACTCCTCAAGTGTGATGCCAATTACATTTATTGTGCTTGAAAAAGTAAATGTAGCTCAGATTCATGACTTGTTCACTGGATGTCAGAAGACCATGCAATATGTTGACATTTTAGATCAGTTCAAGTAAAGTACACTGACAATTGTAAAGTAAAAACAACCGAGATGTTTCCGAGTCTCTACAACGTTTAAACGGCGCGACTATACGGTGTTTATACACTGTTTTTTTGTTTGTTTGTTTTTTACTGCGCTCTTACAGCTACGGAGACGTCACGGCAATCATTGCGCTCCCAAGACGCTTCTATCGCGTCCGCCGTTATTTGCATAAACAAGACGAAAAAATCAATTTATAAAATATGCTAACACTCAATTCACCATGGCAGATGTATGCCAGCAAGACGGGCTACTGCTTGCCTGTAAGAATGTCTAGCAGATTCATTAAGCAATCAATCTGGGAAGATAGGCCAAGTTTCAACTGTTCGAGAACAATCAACTGAAGAAGATATATGTACAAACTTCGTTTCATACTAAGTGGAAACGAACATCTTCAACGCGCCGTCAGCTCAGTGTGAGCGCGCTATTGGAGCGCCGTGAGAGCGCACTGACAATAGCCTACAAGAACTCTGCACGAACGCGAAAGAACGCCGTGGGAGCTCCGCAGCAACGTCATGGTCGTTGTTAAGGTCGCCGTGACTTCTACATCTTAACGAAAAATTCATATTTTTCTTAAAATATCACAGCGCTTTGGAAAATCAAACACCGCCGTGCGAACGCAGCGGACACGCGATATATATTGCGACAGAAGCTGAACAACCTCTGATAGCTGGTGACGTTTATGCTGAAATCATTAGCCCATATAATTACAGGGGCAATTTGTTACTCAAAATAAGGACAATTGTGTCGCCCTCAGGCACAAGTCAAAAAACTCAAGTACGAAAGGGGCACAACTCCGTCAGACGTGACCTTGACCTGAAGATTTTAGCATCATCGTAACCTTGTTGTTGTTCTCGAAATGAATAAAACTTGAAAATTTGATGAACGTTTAGTTTTAATGAAAAAAAAACAACAACACAACAACAACAAAACCATAAAACCAACAAAGAACAAAAAGGGAAATATCCATGAAAAATAACGTTGATCAGAAATGCGGCATCATTATGAAGCTGTTGTCATGAGCAATATAATTTGAAAGTTTGGTGAAGAAATGGCAAAGTTGTAGCCAACGTCAACACTGACGGTCGGATCAATGGACAAAGCGGTCCCTATGTATTGTCTTTTCTTCGAAAGGACAACACAATAAAATATATATTAAATAAATACCTAGTTACTTTCAACTTCAGTCTTCTGATGTTATATAGATGTCAATGACATGTCTTAAATCAACCTCTTTAAATTCGGTCAGCTTTTTAGGTTCAAATAGGTGAACACAGAACAGGAGGAACACGGAACACACTCTGCAGCATTCACTTAATTGTGACTTCTGCTTAACACACAGTTATCTAGCAATTAAAAGCGTTCAAATCAGACACTTTCTGGATACTGCAAGTATTTCATCTTCAAGTTCTAACATTTGAAAGGAGTGTTCGGTGTGTTTTCACGAGTAGATGACTTCTCCCTGTACTTCATTAAATTATTTTAATAATGGAATGAGATAGGGCCATCATATGCATATTTTGTAGGATTTTATTATTCCGTGTTGACCCTGATTGGACTGAATGGTTCTAAGGCTGATATGAGTCAAAACTGCATGCAGATCAGAGCAAGAAAAATACTGTCTTTGTTGGGCAATAAAATATCAATCTGGGATGATAGGCATAGTTTCAACTGTTTGAGAACAAACAATCAACTGACTAAGAACTATGTATTAAGTGAAAAAGACAAGTACTTAAAAAGTTATTGGTAACATTTAAGGTCATGTTAAAGTTGCATTTCAAAGAAGCATAACTCAAAAATAGTGAAAAGGAGTTATCATTCTTGTTATACTGATTGCTTTGTTGATGCAGATGATATATTCCAAGTATTAAGTGAATAGGACAGGTACTTTCAAAGTTAGAGGCAACATTAAGTTTCATGTTAGTTGCATTTGAAAGGGGCATAACTCAAAAAATAGTTGAACAGGAGTTTTTATTCTTGTTGTAACGGATGTTGTTATTTATGAAGATGATATATTCCAATTATTAAGTGAATAGGACAAGTACTTTCAAAGTTATAGGCAACATTAAGTTTCATATTACAGTTGGGGTCTACCTGACACCGCCTGACATTTGGATCCCTATGTGTTACCTGCTATCCCAGACCAAACAAAAATCTTAACTAAAGGGGACATATTTTTTTGGGAAATGATCTTTCATATCCTGATTGAGAAATAGTGTACTGTTGTATCATTATATTTCGCGGTGGTTTAATTTTCACGTATTTCGTGCTAGGTTAAGTGCGCGAAATCAAAACCTAGCGAAATCAAACCATTGTAAATCTTGTCTTGTAAGAATAATACAAGTGCACGAATTTAAGCCCTCGCAAAAATGTCACATATGTTATTTGCGCGAAATTTGATCCCTGCGAAATTAAATGATACAACAATATTGGCCCTGTCATGTAACAATTCAAAGCCCTGAATGGTAAACATATTCAGTATTAAAGCAGATCATGTGACATTCACTACATTTTATTTAGCTACAGCACAACATTTACATTTCATATTCATGCATACAAATCTCTCTACAGTTTAAAGGTACCCAATAATTATTCACATTTTATTACACAATCGGTAACATTTAAAAAAAAAACATGTAACCACTAAAATATGGACACCTTAAACACTCAAGCAAATTAGGAATAATTTTACTACACTGTGGTGTAATCAGCAAGTTCTTTTATCATATCAAAGCCATGAAATGAGTTTAATAGGCAGATTGTTTTTTATCATGTCTCTTTATTTTCAAAATATTTACTCTGGCAATAGGTCTGGCATGTACAGCATACTGTTCCATACACCACACTCATTCCTATAGCAAGTCAATATATGCTTTTACTGATGATGGCTGGACGGGCTTGACTACTGCGGCAAGTGTGCCTTACAGTATTTACACTACTGTCATACCAGGTTACCCAGTTAGGAATGAAATTATTTTACTGTTCAGATCAAGCCCGACAAGAAAGCAGACAAAATAACATCTCATAGAGCTTCTACTTTTCATACACTGCATTTTGGTTTAATATAGATATTTTGGATATGAATATATAATAACTCAAAATGAAGGAAAAAGCTGACTTGGTAAATTATTTGTGGCTATAAAATGTCTATACCTATGCAAAAATTCCAACTATCTGTTTTAAAAATGATAAAAGTGTAATAATTTCAACATGTAAATTATATAATGTCTTCTCCATCGGGAGAAAATTACTACATGTTGTAAATTTAAAAGACCTTATATAAATATATTTTTTTTTAAATCAGAATTCAAAATATGATTTTTTATAATTGTTTTATCTGAATTTTGGCAAAGAAAGTTTTTTAATTTAACTAGCAGGGCAGGTTAACTATCCATGTCTGTTTTCAAATTTTCACCAGCTATACCAGAGTAAAAAATCTGACAAATTAATCAAAGATATATCAATGAAGAGAAAATGAAGACCTGTGTTAAATGCTTACTTGCCCTATAGATAAGTGTTAATTTTGACATGTTTTGGGGATTATGTGGTGATAATGAGTACAAAAATTATCAGGTAAAAGAAAAGTTTGCATTAAGCAATTTTAAGCAAACTATACATTTTTTTTCTTTTGATTAACCAATTAACAGGATGTTCAAACAGGACATTCAAATGATGAACTAACTATTGACACGCTTAAAGTATATATAAAGCACACCCACGGTTTCTTACCTAAACTTGTATTTATTTACACAACTTCCATTAGAGATTTGATCTCATACTGTCATACACTTTCATTCCTAGTAAAATATACATATAAAAAATTATTATGCAGAAAATGTAAAATCTAACCAATGTTTAAAAGCAGAAGTAACATTCATGTCTTAAACAGCTGAGTTTGTAAATGTTCATCATACAATAATATAATCCAAATTATCCATTTGAATGTAAGTGATGTAGGTAAAACAAGAATCCATAATTTAAAAAGAGCACATTTAAAATGTTGTGGGCAATTAAGTTGACAATGGATACAGAACTTAATATGACATCACATATAATCTTAACTGACAAAATGTAGTCATGATTCTGAAGTTAATTATGTCTTCTTTATGTATATTCTAGAAACAGCTCAAATCCTTAGGACAAACCAAGCTATTAGATCCAAAATACATGTACAATTTCAATTAATTCTTTGGATCAACTCTTTACCAGTATTAATGGACAGGTCCAAATACAGAAAATGAAACATACAGAGTTGGATTTTAGTTGGATTTAACATTGATTTTCTGTAATAATTTATTGTTAGCGAAATTAGATTCTGTCAAAAGGAACTAGATTGTTTTAGTTTTATTCATGATCAACCAATAATCAGTTATTGAAATCATGAAAATAACTGTCACAGTTACAAACACAATAATTACATACATCATTATATGCACTTCATAGATTTAGACAGTCAAATATATCTCAGACTGTCACTATCTTATGGCAGGGTCCTTCTATAGCTCAGCTATCTGAATGAAACAACTCCACACCAAACCAAACCTCTCCGCTTTGATATTGAACCAATTCTTTATGGTAATTGCATTTCCTGAAATACAAGAAAAAAAAATCTATTAACAAGGTTTTTTTCAGCAACCAATAAATAATGGCATTACAGATTTATATTATGATGTATACTATCAAGCAAAAATCGTCCTTACTACCTCAACATTTACTACAAATTTCGATTTCCATTAGATATTGACCCAGCAAGCAACCTCCGTAAACATCTGTGAACTGCAGAACTTCACAAGGCGCGGACTACGTTTTTTTGTCATGCGACAACTGTTAGAACTGCTGCTTTAATAAAAAGATGCTGTATTTAACTTCCAAATAAGGTTTTGCTATCAATCAAATTTTTGTTGCTGTGGGTTTATTCCCTTGCGGATGTTGAAACAATAACAAAAGGTGTGGCTTAAAGTAAAGCAACCTGGAGGCGCGATTAACAATAAACAATGTTCTGTCAATTATAATTTTGCATGGTATAACATCAGTTGCGCACATCGTGTTTATTGTTTCGGTTGCAAGCCAAAATCTAACTGAAATCGAAATTTATAGTAACCGTTTTCTTTATGGATACAGCGTATAATCCATGTGTGACCAGTGCTGATCAAGATAGACTGCACATCCAGTCTGATCAGGACCTTCAAAGTGTGCTCTTAGATATATCTGAATTAGAATCAAACTGTGTAGATCCAGACAAGACTGCTCTGATCTGCAGGCTGATCTGGATCTATCTTGGTCACACATGAAACATAAGCAGTATTGATTATTTGAAGAGTTAAGAGCAAAGCACTGCAACTTTAATTTTCATAAAAAACTGCTTTGGAACAGTAAGAAAAATATACCAACCTTTGCAGCTTCAAGACCATTTTAGATAACTTATAACATTCAGGATAATTTACTTATCTAGAGAGGATAACATTTAAAATAATTGTAATTTGTGTAATAGTGAACAGGACAGGAGCAACATTCACTTAGCGCAAAGCAAATACATAAGCACTAGTAACGAAAGTGAGGCTGTAAAAACAAATCACCACTGCAGCTGTTTCACTTCCCCATCCTTTTCCTGTCATCAATGGACCTGTGCGAGGAAACACTAAAATACATCTTTCACAGGAAACAGCTACAAGCAGATGTTGTCCAATGGACCAGTGCGAAGAAATACAAAAGTACATCTTTCGAGGTAACAGTTATATGTCCAGCATAACCAATCATATCTGGCATGTCCTAATTATTGCAGTAAGCTCAAACTAACATGACTTACTGTAATTACAAGGAGGGGCAACTGATTCATGGCGACCATTGAAGCATAGATTATAAGGATCATTGCTTCTCAACACAATAAATCCACATAAGAGTTGTAGTTTGACATAATAGGCCTGGAAGTGGGTGGTCTATATAAAATCAAGCAAGAAATGGGGGAATTTTCTGGCAAATGGCAAATTAATCATTCGCTAACAAGGGTGTCACCCACTTGTCTCAAATAACTAAACATACATAATGTAATAAAGATTATATCAATTAAACATGAAACAATAAAGCTTTATGAAGATGATGGTTTATGGATGACTTAAGTGATGTCTGGTTTACACAGGGAGATAAACACTGTTTGACACAATCATTGCTTACCTCATTAATTGAACACCTGCTCAATTGATTAAAATGTTTCAGAAGATACATAGAACATGGCCTGGATAGTTTAAATAATTTTAGTGTGATTCTGATTTTCAACTTGCATTTGTTTACATAATTATTACATTTAGAATATCACTCTAAACAAAACTGTATACAAGTACTGTGGTAGCATTTATATTCGCGGGGATAAATTTTCCCGCCAAAGTCGAAAGTAACATTTTTGCATGTAGGATAACAAATTCACATATTTTTATATTCTCAAAGGTTAAGTTATTACAAAGTTACATTTCCTTGGGATTTGATTATGCAGTATTTAAAGATTACCTTGTACTAGTTAATGTTCATCCAATGTTGAGTACAGAGCCATGAATCTGAACTATTAACTCCCTAAGCTAACTGGGTTCCTATGTTAAAAACCAGATAAAACTGAGAAATAAGTCTAAGATCTCAAGCTTTTCTTCATAAGTCATTTCTAGGAAAGTGCTCATTTTCAACCAATCAGATTGCCGAGATATGGTAATGGTCTCTCTACTCATATTATAATCTTGGGATATGGACTGGAAATATGAAAAATAAATTGCATCCATAACTTGCATAAAAAGTTCAGCCTCAAATTCAGTTCAATTACCTTAAACCCAAGTCACAGTATAATGATAACTTATCTAGCAAGCATGTGGGATAGCAGAAGAACATTTAACAGATAATTAGGCATGATTTATCAATTGTCTGAATAAACCAGGCTATAAATTGCCTGATGATAGGTCTAAGATTTCTACATTATTTGCCTGTTTCTTGTAGACCAGATTAAACAAACTTTCAAATAGCAAATAAATCAGCTACTGTTTCAAACAGATTACTCTACCAATTTGCTTGAGAAAATAGATTGATTATCAACACCTAAGGAGAAGTAGGTAGATTGTATAAACTCTAGTCCTTAAAGGTAGACCCTCACAGATTTTCTTAGAGATTTTCTTCACTCTCTTCTTTCTGTTTTAAATGCAAAGATCAGAGCATCCACAACACGGAGATAAATTAATAATCAGAATGGTCAGTTTTATTCAATGCTTAAAATGTGTCTATTGACACAGATGCCCCCCCCCCCACTAACTGTCACTGTCTGAATGGCAATCTGATGTAGAATGGTGCATCAGTGGTACTGTGTTCATTCTTAGACTGGTCCAATTAATCCTTTACTCCATGGGATATGACTGTGGTATCACATTGGCAAACAGTGTAGATCCAGATCAGCAGACATATGTTGCCATCTGATCAGGATCTGCACTCTTTTGATTCATTTGATTTTTCCCAACCAAGAAGCAACCATTTTCTGATCCAGATCAGACTGCATACATGTTCCAGCTGACATGGATCTACACTGGTCACTCATGCAATAAAACCAGTGAGTAAAGGGTTTAAGAGGCACAATTCTTAGAAGTGATGTGTCCTTACACAATGGGCAGTTCATCTTAGCTGTATACACTAGTAGTGTAGACTCAACACATTCTGTTCAAGGGCTAGTTGTTCTAAACTTTATCCAGTTCTTAAGAAAACAAAATAAAAAGTAGATGTGCCCATAGCAACTAGCACTGATGGCTCTTGATTTTGAGATTAGTTAATAAAAATAAATTGGCTCAATATATATTAACTAGTAGATTTCTGGCATCACAAAAAATAGCCACAGAATATTGAGTGTATTAAATATGAATGTTTTGTATGAGCATAACCTCCTATCAGTTAAACCAGCAGTTAAAGTTTTAAAACAACAGACTGATAAGAATAAAGGTAGATCCTGATCAGTTTGCACATCCATGCAGTCTAATCAGGATCTTCAATGTCTGGTCTTAGATTCAATCGAATATTTCTGAACAAGAAGCAAACAGTGTAGATCTGGATCAGACTGATCTGGTGTGCTGGCTGATCAGGATCCACACTGGTGTCACATGGGATATAACCCTATGGGTCAAAGGATTAAGCTATAGCCCAGCTATACTTCCACACAATCTGTGAGATAGCTGCTTTGACATACAGAACCATTCTCCTCAACAAATACAACTAAAATAATCTTGAATATTATTCATGGAAATTAACAGTGTTTTCATTTCTGTAATCATTCAAGTTGAAGAAAAATATAACCTTGAGAGAATCTTTGTTTTATTAAAGAGCATATGTTTCGTTTAGATATGGGAGAGTGTGTGACTGATTTTTGAGGACAGAGTCCTGTAATTAGAGATGTTGGATAAAGGACTAATTTAATCGTTTACTCGACGGGAATGGCTTATATCAAATGTGAAACCAGTTTAGATCCAGATCTGCCAGCATATCTGTGCAGACTGATCACATATTCTGAACAGCTTGCATTACTGTGCAGTCTGATCAGGATAAACACTGATCATCCTAAGATTCTTTAAAAATATTTCTGTATAACAAACAAACAGTGTAGACCTGATCAGACAATTGCGCAGAAAGATCTGGATCTTTACTGGTGGCACTCAGTATAAAAACTGTTGATATAGCTGGCTAACAGAATTTTTTCCATGAAAAACACTGATGATAAAAAAAAGAAAAATTTTGTTATTCTATCAATATGCCATACAAGTTTTCTGCACAAAATATGTTTTCAATCTAACTGAAATAATACTGTTATCTCGTAGTGTGAATATACCTGCAACATTTAGCATCATACACAAAGCTTACATTCTCTCAAATTCCAAACTGAAATATGCATTTACATCTTGATTAATGGGAAATATTACATCACTATCTTCAGGTCAGGGGTAATAAACAAAATTAATTTTAATCAGGGTGTCTACACTCCAAAAACAATATTTCATGTCTCAGTAATAAGCTATCTCCCATGAAAATCACATAAATAGCTCAAAATAAGCAGAGTTCTACCAGGCACCTTGTATCAAGTGTTGAAGATGTGGCGGGAATCAGGCAGCTTGTTTCATGGGTGGGCAAGTGGTAGAGAAATAAATGGTTAAATCATAGATAACCTGTGACATGACTAGAACTTGTAAACAAGTACACTATATAATACCAGGCTACTCTAGCAATCAAATTTTCCCATAAATCAAAACCGTCTCATATACAGTCTCTCCTGGGGTTTCTCTTTCAAACATAATCAAATGTAATACAATACCTGTTTCCTGACAAATTATTATCTGCTTCTTGGAAAAAATGTTTTCAACAAAGTTTTCATACATTCAAACATGATATTGCCATCTATTGTACATAGTTTTATTTCATTCTTTGAAATAAGATATACTTCAGTTCTTGCTTCACTTTCAATGTTCCAAAATACAAATGAAAAGAAGCAGGTTCATGAAGGCCTAGTATTGGCCTAAAACTTAAATTTTCAGTTTTTTTTACATCATTAAATTTTCGAACACATAAATAGTTACACTTAAAATACTGATATCAACCAATGTTAAACCAGCTGTATAATGAGCCATTAAATTGTCTAAAATGAGGAAAATATGCAAATTAAGCACCTCTAAATACAAATAAAAATATTAAATTATTTTGGTCAAGGCTTATGTATGAAAGTCACCAAGTATGTTGAACATTTTACAGAAAATTGCATATTTTTTGTGACACTTTCAAAATTTCAAAACACCTTTATTTCAGTTATTAAATAAATCATCAAAACTAGCAGGACAATATTTGCCTTGGATATAATACTGGCAATTATTATGTCATTAGATAATTCTTTAAAGGCCGGTCTTTGAAATCAGATATTCCACTTGTACACCCAATCAATCTGGCAACTTTGAGAGTTGGAGGACAACATATTCGACTAGTCTGGAATTGACAATAGGGAAGATGATATATAAACACTATAGATGTGAATGAATGTCAAAATGGAGTTATGGGAACTTATTTTGAGTCTCATGGCATTAGATAGACCTGGAAAGTTTCAAGGGAATCCTACATGCAGTACTTCCAAATAAAACAAGGGCAATAATCTGTTTAAAAAGAAATCAAGGGTTGTAATAAGAGAACTGAATAAGAAATGTACAGATCTCTAATAAACTTCCCCATTACACCATTAACATTTAGCACATAACATCGGTTTATTGCAAAAACAGTGTAGGTGCCATTGAAATTAGAAGGATTTATACTACTTTAGCACTATGGTGATGATATATGTCATATATGTATTTATATGCAACTAGTGTAGACCACAAACATCTGGGTCTACTCTGTTCACTTTTTAGCCAGTAAATTTCTGCTTAACATCCCTATAAACAAAACCGGCTCAAATTGAAAAGACAGGTCCATTACATAAATTGTCATCTTAGAGCAAAAAATGTGTATCTCCTTCACATTTAAATAGTAATTACACTGTTTTTGCACTAAAGTGATGAAATTCAGCAAGAGAAGGATTACATCATTTGAAATGGATTTTACACTACCAAGTATAGCTGTCATAACAGTTTTCAAACTTTTGAGGTCGGAGCACCAGTTTTCTTTTCTTAACAAAAACCTGATCTTCCATCTTAATTCTACAATAATATACAATGAATTTCACATCATGCAAGTTTAGCATGATCACAAGCTAAAAAGTAATTTAACAGCCGACTTCTTGTCTTCATCAATCATTACATAATGTGGTAGGGTACATAAACAGGGAAATAAGAAAAGTCATCCATTACAAAGACAGAAAACATCAATGGTAGCACACTTAACTAGTCTATCAACACCTCAATAAATATTGCTGAATATAAGTTAGAAACCTGCTACACTTCAAAGACTATCTAACAAATGATAAAGATTCTAATTTGATAGTGAATGCTTACAGACTTCAATCTGTTTTAAATATGGGTCTGTAGACAGAGGAGCATTTAAACTGGGAAAGTGGAGAACAACAACTCCCTCCAATAAGGACACGATCTCTGTGGATTACACTAACTCCTGTGTGTTCTTTGTTAGTAATTACACTGGGTGTCTTCATAATATAGGATAAAAGATCATTAAGCACAAAAATCTAAAGTGGGACTAACTGTTGAATAAGGATGTTGAGTGAGTTACCTATGCTGAATAAGAAAAGCATTTTGGGTAAATAGTATAATTTAAATTTTTATCAAATACTATAAACTAGTAAACAGTGGATGACAGTGACAACAAATTGAAATCACTTATTAAATGATAAACATGCCTCATCTACATGATTGACTATGATGCCCTGTTAACATTAACTATGATGCCCTGTTAAGTTACATTGACTATGAAGCCCTGTTAACATAAACTGACTATGATGCCCTGTTAACATTAACTAACTATGATGCCCTTTTCAGTTACATTAACTGACTATGATGCCCTATTACATTAACTGACTATGAAGCCCTGTTAATTTACATTAACTGAGTATGACACTCTGATAACATTAACAGACTATGATGCCATGTTAACATTAACTAAGATAACCTGGTCACATTAACTGACCTGAAGTATAATCGTTAAATAACACACACAAACTGCCTAATTTTCACTGATGGCCTGTTTTTATATTGTTATGATGGACTGTTATTGTTGGTCAACCAAATTCACAATGCAGGAATCTTGGTAATAGAAGGGAAACAAGCTTTTCTAAATAATGTAAGGGAAATAATCCCAGAAATGTATCAGTTTGAACTCCTTGGAGTTACCTATCTTGTAAGTACACATAATTCTGATAATGAAGTCAGATTTCTGGACATGGTGAATCAACAAATTAAGTCCGGGTCAATGCAATTCTTTGGTCATTTCAAAATGACAACAACTTGAAAAAAACAAACAAAAACTTAATATGGAATCTCAGAGTACAAACATTTTCAGAACACAAATCTAACTATTAGATTACCGATCCCACTTCACTCATAATGATTCTTAAAGTGCTTACTTGTTTCATTTACAGCAAACACTTAAAGAATATCCCAATACCAGAAGATCAATCAAGCACTAAGGCTCTATCGGTAATACACACAACATGTCCTAATAATTATGTTCGGCATTCATGACTGTACAATGTTGAGTAAATCTCATTCAAAGTGTCAACATCTAGAATTCTATGAAAAGTATGAAGAGCTTATCTTAAAACCTCAAACCAATGTAAGTAATTAAAGTTAACTTACCGCTGCTGCAAACATGGCAACATAGATACACAATGTAATAACTTACCTATAATGATAGAGTAATAATAAATCAGAAGTATTTTGTTCTGTTCAGTTGTCGTTCTGCGTAGTGTGGATCAGTCATCCTCTGCCAGTCTTGCTGGGTCTGTCCTACAACAAACCCAACGTCGCGACGATATGCCTGCTCCTTCTGTTCCTCGAGGTCGGCCCAACGAACCTGCAAGTGATCAACAAAACTGAAATATTAATCGCAAATGGCATTATCTGACAGCAGTTTGATTGTAACTTTTAGATGTTAAGTCCCCATTATACTGAATTGTTTTACTGTTTAAAGCCAAAAAATGGGTATATAAAATTCATTATAATGAAAAATGATATTGTTTGGTTTTGATGAAGATTTGTGAGAATTTATGAAAAGTTTTTTTTTCCATACTTTATTTCAAACAAGTCTAAACCAACAATGAAAACACCAAGAGACAACTGTGGTGGGAGACAGAAGACATTATGACATAATGTCTGCTGTAAAAGTATCAGAAAGAACTGTTGCACTGCCTCCAGTGAGCATCCAGAATTCACTGAATTCTTAGCTCCAGAGTTAGCTTGCTCTATATGGTACTTTATTTGTCAGCAAATAATCATGAAAGTGGCACTTACCCTTTTCTTGCCTGGTTCCTGCGCCTGTCTGGCAAAGTATTCATCAGCGACCTGCAGGAACTCCTCCATAGAAGCTTTGTCTGACTGAGGCGTGTGCTTCTTAAAGTCATGTTTCAAACCATCCAACTTATCTGCAATATCACAATAAGTCATCATGAAAACTGCATTAATCACTTTTAAAAAGATGTGATTGGGAAATATCGGCCATCAGTGTCAAGGTTATGTGACTTTTTAGAAGTATTTAGCAAGAATTGTTTTAACTTTCAACCCCTGACCTCACTAGAAACTGCATTTGTTTTGTTCTTTATATTCAACATATAAAAGAAACATGAATACACATGGAAACTGGACTTGTTTTACCAGTGTTGTGTTAACAACCAAATTCCTCCTGATATTTTGGTAACAGAAAAACTGTTTGGACAACTAATGCAAGCATGAATACCTTTGTATATTAGTTATGTACATAAATTCTTTGGATATACACAATTTCGATAGTTAATTATATTCATTCAAGCAACCATGTTTATTCTAAAAATAACTACAAGCAGTCTGAAGGGACAGTAAACATGAGTCCTGCTGATTCCTTTCGACAGTATAAGGTATTAAAGTTACAAAAACAGTATCTCCATGCTTTTTATCTTAATAACTTACAAAAAACTCACATTCCAAGTCAAAAAACATGCAACACATGTATAATCATGGGTACTGAAGGCCATACTGTTACAGAATAGCTCACATAAGCTTACATGCAAGGCTTTCAAAATAAATGAAATGGAAACTTGTCAGAGCATTTATGAAGATGAATTAGTATCCATTTTCAACATTTAAGAAAAGTGTGGATCAGTCACTCTCTGTGATATTATGGACAAATAATCAAATTGTTTAGTTCCAAACCTGTATATCACAAATATATTTGATGTATTAACTTCAACAAGGATTCACATAAAAAGAAAAACAAGAAAAAGCTGCAATGTGACCAAAAGTTTTTCATCTTAAATTTTAGGTGAAACAGGGGCATAACAACGACAAAATACCATCAAGAGTTATGAAACTTGACTTGGTAATTGCATTTGTGATGTTAGACAACCTTTCTTAAGTTTCGAAGCTCTACTAAGAATGGTTACTGAAAAAAAGTGAACTTAAACAAGAAACTTCACACTATGTTAATGCCCGCTTACCCGCCATACAACATACCCCAATCTAATTACTAGTTTTTCAAAGAAAAGCTGGTAAAATCCTGCATTTAACTATCCTAATACACTGATAAAAACAAGTATTCTTGGCACAATGTAACATGTAACATACAAAAATTACTTTAGTAGCACTACATATACTACTTAAAATGTTGCATGAGAGTATCAAAGTTTCAGCTTACCCAGGTTGCCCTCCGATAAATCTAATTCCCATCTACTCTTCTTGAAGTGCTGAAATAAGAGTTAAACCACTGACTTCTGAACATTCACTAGATTATGGTATAGGTCTAAAATATGACAGTTGCAAAATATTCACAAGAATTTACATTACCTGCAAAATCAACCTCAAAAATGGAAGCTGCTGCCATCAAATGTGTTGAACAGGCCAAACTAAATATAGCACAATAGATACTTACAATGTCACCAAAAAGAAAGTTGAAATGAAAGTTTAAAACACTTCAAACTTTCATGTCACTCTAAAAAAACTCAATAACAAGAAAAAACAAAAAAAAAAAACAACAATCCTATATTAATCATTTTGATTCATGGCAATGCAACCAGAAATGATTCTTTAAAGTTTATACAACAGTGTCTTCAGAGTGGCATATATATACTTTGCTCATTATATAACCACACTTCAATGAAAAATTGGTCTTAAGGATAAAACTTTTACAGTAACAATCTGTATGAGTTAGGTAAGAAACCCAAAACCTGTTCTGACATTGTGGCTTCCCTCCCACCAGGAAGTAATGGGCATTGTAACTTGGATCATCAGAATACCTCCCACCATGTGGCTAAATTCTTCCCTCCCTCTGTTGGAAAGTTTCACTAGAAACATTGGTGATACGGGAAGATTTTTCAATTAATTTAGTTAAGATACTACCCTCCCTCCTCAATACCATGTCATATAGATAATAATAATATATAAAATCTTCAAACAACCAACAGCAAAATTTCAAACAAAAAATCTTCAAATAACCTCCCGCAAACAATACAATTTCTAAAATAGTAAACAATACCCTCCCACCAACAGATAAAATTTCTATTACCCTCCCACCTTATTAACACAATTTTTAACAGCAAGAAATTTTTGAACAATGGAAAGCTTTCTTTTTCTAAAACAGCCCACCCTCCAAAGATATACTCTCAGTTTCAGTTGATATAAATCTTCTCCACCCACCATTTCAATTACTCATAATAAAAAAAATTAAAATCAATCCCACCCACCATTTCATTTACTCTTATGTCAGTAAACAGTTTACAAGAAATTACACCAACCACCACTGTTATATACTTTAAAACATTTATTTTTTAAATATGTCACATAAAACTGCCCCACCCATCACTTAAATACATGATTTTTATTTTGTTTATTTTCCTGATTACAACACTATAAATAAATGTGTAAATGGCAAGAAATTATGTCTCTCAGTAAGTTGCAAATATCAGGGTAAAGAAAGTAAACAAATATATTGCCGATTATTTCATTGAGAAATCAATCGTTATTATTTTGCTTAAACTTTGCAGACTCTTTTCCCGCTTACATAACATCAGGGGCAACTAACGTTTCAGTTTCCGGTTTACACGGATTACCCGGCCTTTCCAATCGATCGTCCGCAACTGCAAGATCTTAAGCTCACTTTCCCTTTGCTAGCATCAGGAAATGTAGGCAGAACTTCAAAATTCCCACTTCTTATCTTTCTTTGGTCATTACATAACCAAAATATCAGTAGGTAGTTGACAAAGACTGCTATGAACTCTTATCAACTGTCTATCTCAATGCTTGTAAATTAACAGTTCTTTAAGACCTCAGTTTGACAATACATCAAACATTAATGTTTGCTAAAAAAATTCAAAACAGAAGAAATCAATTTTCAATTAACTTACAAGTACTCTTTCGCTTCTACACCTGTGAATAAAACAAAGATTAACAAACTTTATGAAAATTTAATGCATATCATTAGTAGATATGCATAAAATAGTCTAACAAATATGCAAAGCTAGAGCTTTTTCCTATATCAATATATAAGTAGCTGGCATCTACAGATGAAGGGGTAAGTTAGAACACTTACCACGGGCTCCTCGTCTTCTTCTCCTCCCTCTGGGCTTCGTTTCTTACTCGGTGTGGGCGTTGCTGCTCCTGCCGCTGCTGCTGCTGCATCCATATCCTCCATCTCAACCTAGCAACAGTCAAAGAAATAGTTCTGTAAACATTATACAGGAAATGATAAATAAAACTATACAAGGAGAAAAGAGCCCAATTTTGAATGTCCATCACAAAGGCTGAAAGAATGCCAATGTGTCATTATAACAGAATGGGATAAGGACAATTGACCAAACATTGTGTTTGGTTGTCTCTTTTATTCAAACTGATATGTATAAACAACATCTACATATGTGACATCAAAAGAGCAGCAAAACAGATAACAATCTTACACTCATGACAGACATCATTGCAATACAATTATGCACAACAACATTGGAGAGAAAAGTGCTACCTCAGTGATGGAGTCTTCCTGTAGCAGAGATCTGACATCCAGTTTGATGTAGTGACCGGGGGTGTCTTCCCACTTGTTCTGTAACTGTAATAACACCAGATTTGTAAACATTATATTGTGGACAGTTCTGCCCACTACTGATTCTGAACTCATTTCGGCATCATCATTTTCAATCCTTTACTCCATGGAAATGCAGAGCTGTCAAGCAACACTGTTGCCATTTGTGATAAATTTAAGGCAAAGCTATTGTTGATACATGTTATTTGAAGAGTTGGCGTTAAAATCTGGTGTTTAAATTAATGTCCAAAGAATAAAATTCAAGCTAATTTGCATTCTCATAGCCCTCATTCATGTATTGAGAGACAGTGATCAACTAACACCTTTTTGCTTTTTTGTATGCACCAAACAAATGGCCAAACTGTCACCATAAGCTGGTAATAACTCAGAAAGAAGTTTTTTTCCTGACTGATATAAAAAGGAAGAAAAATGTTGGCTATTACAATTCTAATAAGGGGAATCAAATAGCCGAAACCAATGAATGCATAAAATACACACTCTTCTACAATTTAATTCCACTTTTATCATCGAAAATCATATTATTTCTGGGTGTTTGACGTGGTATACTGACAGATCAACTGAACTGCATTGTGTCAGGCAATCTGATTGGCTAATTGAAAAAATATACGCAGCCTGTCATATCTGACCTTGTGAATTATTCACAACATTGAACATTTTTAGTGAGTAAATACAACAGTGTTGAATGGAGAAGAACAAAAGACAACTCCTGGGTTCAAAATCAAGTTTGTTACCATTGTTTCCTGACATTAAGAAATATTTATTCCTGTAGCTAATTATTATTAAGTTCTGGTTTTCAAAAGATAATTCCATCCATCAATTGTACAATGATCCAAATTTCCATCTTCCTGCATCAGGTAACCAAACATACTGTACCTTTTCAATTTCCCTTTGTGTACGTTTGTGTGTATTTCTCTTAGAGCAGACGGCAACATCACATTGTAGCTCCACAATATAAACCTGCAAAAACACACACACATACTATTACATTCTTTTTTTCTATTCATAGCTCCTTGTTATTTGGCAACAGTGTTAACCTGAAAAGAAATTTTGTAGTCGAGACTTTTTCTACAGAAGACTTCCTGACAAAAAATCTCACAACTTTATAATGGCATACTGTGGTATTTTATTTCATTTTATTTCCCAAGGGTTTAACTTCTGCGTATTTTGAGCTAGGACAATTGCACTAAATTTAAACCAGTGTGATATTATATCATGTATTATTATTAAATCATATTGGTTTGATGTTTTTCATTGGATTAAATGTGATCACATGATATGCGATAAATTTCGATATTGACTCGTAGTCACAGTCTAAATCAAAAATTGACCTGGGCGAAATATTTCATGCGCGAATTGGCTTATGTACGAAATACGTCACAGCGCTGTTACGTCACAACGAATACAACCGTTGTAAACAAATGGCACCGACTGAGTGAAACAGAAAAGTAAAACTGCTGCTAAAAGCACTGGTGGAAGACATAACTGGCTCAATTTATGATATTTGGGTGTTGCACTGTGAAATTATATCAGGCAATGCTTCATGGTAATGTAATGTCGGAAAAACATACTGTATGATCAGGCACAAAGGTATGTGATAATTTTGGAAAGTAGAATTATTTAAAAATTAAGATTTTATAATAAAGCAATTGTTGCATTTCAGTTTCGGTCAATATGGTGATTTATTGACCTGTCGAAGCAATATTGATCTCAGGCTATGCCCTCAATCAATTTTGCTTCATCAGGTCGATAAATCACCATATCGACCTCACTGAAATGCAATAATTGTATAATAACAAGTAGAAATAGAATAATACTATTGCGCAAATTGATGCCCATGCAATTATGTCATTTTCTATTTTTGCCAAAAAATTTATTCCAACAAATAAAGGTGATACCTCAGTATACAAATATGCATCTTAACAAATGTTCAAGGTCTCTGCAAATCTCTATTATAAGCTGGATAATGCATCAAGGTTTCAGATAAATTTGCTAGATTTTATGATTTCTAAAAAATCATTACTGTTTGTGATGTAGTTAAATAGTTTTTAATTTCTATATAACTTGTACATAATCTAAAGACTTATACATGAAAATGTTGTTAAAAAATTTAATTTTAAAGAATTCTGTTTGATGTTGCTTTGATGTGACATTGCTCATTCTGAAACTTTTGATAAAAGGTTATACTCAAAATGAAATATTAAGTCAACTATCATCGCATAAAGGTTACCAGTATATCAGCTTTGTAATTAATAAAGTTTTAATAATTTACAATTTATGAAATGAAGTACAGCAGTCTGAATATTAGCTGTAGGAGATAATCTTTTCTCCATATATACACCTATATGGCATGGGCAAACAGTGTAAATACAGATCAGCTGGCACATCTGAGCCATCTGATCAAATCTTCACTGTTCGCTTCTAAATTCAATCAGTTTTTTCTGACCAAAAAGTGCAGATCGTGATCGGACAGCACAGATGGCTCATTTTAATCTACACTGGCCACCAATACGATAAAATGCATGTTTATGGAGTAAAGGGTTAAATGTGAACAAGACTGACCTGAAAGCCTTTGGATTTAGCATAGCTCCAGAACTCTTCAAAATGTTTGATTCTATCAAACACAGCGTCCACAATGATGAACGGAAAGAAGCCATCATCGATTGTCTTCTTGAAGCTCTTCAGCATGTTCTGTCTGTAAGCGCTCTCCATCTCTGCTTCATACTCGTACTCCAACACCTAACAACATATAATGTAACATTTTAACCACTGAACTTATATCCGGACTTACCAGTGTACCTATTTAAGCAAGTCATTTCATTGGTCATCCTGGGGTGGTATCCTGTATTTTATTGACTGATTTTTAAAGATTGTAGATCACGATTCATGCACTGGCTGATATGGGTCTATACTGGTGATGGATGTAACAAATGCCGTGCTTAGCACTTAAAGGGTTGATATAATCCTATTTAGACTTCAAATCCAATTCTTAAATTTACTTTCTACTTGTGCTGTGAATCAGGGCATAAAAGAAGTTGATTAATCATAAACTTTGTGGTTATCATGACTTTAATCCTGATTAATATCGTATGGTGTATGTTCAATACTTCATACAACAATCAATTTGAAAGCAATTAACATTTTTGTATTTATCATTTCCTACCTGATATATAAGGAATAAGAGGATACTGTCTTTTGACAACAGGCGATATTGGACAGTACAATATGGTCCTTAGGAAAGACAAGGCTCTGCCGAAACTTAATCTCCAATCAAATGCCCAACATTATGTGAATGGGTCTTTATGCAGCTATGTACTGAGCAAATGTTTATCGGTGGTAAATGAAAATGGTCTAAAACAAGAGCTGTCACTTGAATTGACATATGCCCCCGAAATGCAGCTTTGAAATCGAATAGATATACATATGTAATAAATAAACATATGTAATGAAAAATATGCTTGTGGAAGACAAAGCATACTGCATGCATATAATGTGAAAGATGAAAGGATCATATGTTTCAAGTCTGTAGTAAATATATAATTAAATAAAGTTAAATATTACATTTTTGTTTTAGAAAATTCTAAGATTCATGGGGAGATTATCCTGGAAAATGATTACTAGACTTATGGACCTTACTACATATGATGTGGGTAATATGAACAAGAGGGCCATGATGGCCCTTTATCGCTCACCTGAGTACAACAAAGTTGTGTTGTACGTGACCCAACGTCTCGATATGGTGAACATTTACACCAAGTTATTTTAAAATCCAACAAGAAACAACAAATCTACAGCTTGGAAAAGAAAATGCTATTTTTAGTAACAGTGACCTTGAACTTGGACCAACAGGCATGGGTATTGTACGCGAAACAACACCATGTCATGGTAAACATTTGAGCCAAGTTATTTTAAAATCCAATGAGAAATAACAAATTTACAGGTTGGACAAGATTTTTCTATTTTTAGTAACAGTGACCTAGTTTTTGACCCCAGGTGACCCATATTCAAACTCGTCCAATTAATAACTGGGACTTATGTCCTGACCAAGTTTCTTTACAATCTGACAATCAGAGCAAAAATGTGACCACTAAAGTGTTATCAAGAAAATTCTATTTTTAGTAACAGTGACTATGACCTTGGACCAACAGGCATGGGTATGGTACTCTACACACTGCTTTGTCATAGTTAACATTTGTGCCATGTTATTTTAAAATCCAATGAGAAATAACAATTTTACAGCCAAGGCAAGATTTTTCTATTTTTAGTAACAGTGACCTAGTTTTTGACCCCAGATGACCCATATTCGAACTGTTCTAAGTAATTACTGGGACATACGTCCTGACCAAGTTTCATAACAATCGGTTCAAAAAATGTGACCACTACAGTGTTAACAATAAAATTCTATTTTTAGTAACAGTGACCTTGACCTTGGACCAACAGGCATGGGTATTGTACTCAACACAGCCCCTTGTCATGGTGAATATTTGTGCCAAGCTATTTTGAAATCCAATGAGAAATAATAATTTTACAGCCAAGACTAGATTTTCCTATTTTTAATAACAGTGACCTAGTTTTTGACCCCAGATGACCCATATTGGAACTTGTCCAAGTAATTACTGGGAGATACGTCCTGACCAAGTTTAAGTTATTACTGGGAGATACTTCCTGGCCAAGTTTTGTGACAATCGGAGCAAAATGTGACCACTACAGTGTTCACAAGAAAATTCTATTTTTAGTAACAGTGACCTTGACCTTGGACCAACAGGCATGGGTATTATACTTGACACACCGCCTTGTCTCAGTGAACATTTGTGCCAAGTTATTTTGAAATCCAATGAGAAATAATTTTACATCCAAGACAAGATTTTTCTATTTTTAGTAACAGTGACCTAGTTTTTGACCCCAGTTGACCCATATTCGAACTTGTCCAAGTAATTACTGTGACATACGTCCTGAACATGTTTCGTGACAATTGGAGCAAAAATGTGACCACTAGACTGTTAAGAAGATAATTCTATTTTAAGTAACAGTGACCTTGACCTTGAACCAACTGGCATAGGTATTGTACTTGACACACCGCCTTGTCTTGATGAACATTTGTGCCAAGTTATTTTGAAATCCAATTAGAAATGACAAATTTACAGCCAAGACAAGATAATTCTATTTTTAGTAACAGTGACCTAGTTTTTGGACCCAGATGACCCATATTCCAACTCCTCCGAGAAATTACTGGGACATATGTCCTGACCAAGTTTCATGACAATCAGAGCAAAAATGTGACTGCTGGAGTGTTAACAAGAAAATTCTATTTTTAGTAACAGTGACCTTGACCTTGGACCAACCAACATGGGTATTGTAGTTGACACACCGTCTTGTCATGGTGAACATTTGTGCCAAGTTATTTTGAAATCCAATCAGATATAACAAATTTACAGCCTGGACAAGATTTTTCTATTTTTAGTAACAGTGACCTAGTTTTTGACCCCAGGTTACCCATACTAAAACTCGTCCAATTAATAACTTGGACATATGTCCCGACCAAGTTTCATGACAATCAGAGCAAAAATGTTACTGCTATAGTGTTGACAAGAAAATTCTATTTTTAGTAACAGTGACCTAGTTTTTGGACCCAGATGACCCATATTCAAACTCGTTCGAGAAATCATTAGGACAAACATCCTTACCAAGTTTCAAAACAATCAAGGCAAAAATGTGACCGCTAGAGTGTTAACTAACTAAGTGTGGATGGACGACGGACACTGATCGATCCTAATAACTCACGCTGAGCCTACGGCTCAGATGAGCAAAGAAAGTGTGGCCTTAACTTGCCAGTTTATGTACATACAATGTATACATCTAAGACTCTCTTAAAGGGCTAAGTTCACAAAAGGCCTATACCGGCCCTGTGAAATGAAAAAGTCTAAAGTTGTGTATGAATTATTAAAACCTCTTTATTATCAAACTATAACATATATTTGTTGAGAACATGTAAAAATGTCTTGTAACATTCGATCTTTTTATGTTTTAAACTTTGGATGAAATGTATATGTTTGCACAATAAATATTAAAATTTGCACATTTTCGTGTGAAAACTACTTTATTAAACTATGAAGTCCCAGATGCGACACGTCGATACTTGGAGGGTCGTTTATTTCATTATCGCCGAGTTAAATAGAATAATGTTTGAGGTGTCGCAAGTTGGACTTCATATTTAAAAAAAACAATATCCAATGCGACCCCCCGTCCCAAATAAGCAATTCATGAAATCATCTGGCGTCAATGTAGCGTATAAGTCAAATTTAATTCAGCTGAAAAACGACTTTATTTGAACAAAAGCTGCGCTGAAATCTCTTCTCGCGTTTATTTTTGATTCGGACATTTTATTAGCAGAGAAAGGTATCACGAAGGTGTCCGCACTGTGTTTATCCGAATTGCTTTTTATAGCACGAACGACAACTCCCGATGGCTATTTTCAGCGATGCGCTCTAGTTTGTTGTTGAAGCCGTAATATGTAGTTTTAATCTTGGAAAAGCTTCCTGGCTGTCTCAGACAACCAGGTATGTAAAGTTTTATACCTATACTCTATTTTTTATTATTTTGTTTACTTTGTTCGTAAAAATAACATTAGGCCTAACAAATCTGATTATGCAGACGGCAATCTGCTTCAGAGACGGCAACCCGATTCAGAGAGTTTACGGGGTTGGTAAGTAAAAGTAGCGATGAACAAAATGTGAAAAATTGTAAAGCGGCAGATTAGATACATAAATACAAATTAATCAGACACACACAAAAGATTTTCATAATATGAAAGCGATTTAATAATGAGAAGTAAACAATATATAATAAAAATGATGCTAGAACGTCATCAGACGGGTTGGTGTAGTGGTAATGATAACGAACTTCGGAGCGTGCGCCCCAGGTTCAAAACCCACGGTGGGTAATCTTTTCTTTTTTGAAATCATAAATTAACTTTTATTTTTGATTTGTATTTTAGAATGCTGTCGAAATGTGTTTTATGTGGAAAAAAACTGAAAATCCACCAGCGACGACCGGTGAACAAGACTATAAGGAAGTATCTCAGGAAGAATTTTATGCTAGATTGTTCGGGCAACGAATTCATATGCGGAAAATGCAGCCGTCCTGTCTATCGAGCGCCCACAGAAGCATCTAGCAACACTCCTAATCTTACTCATAATCTTCAGTCCAATACTAATGTTGGCGATGGCAATTCATCAGCTGACCCCATGAGTCCACCATCAGTATGTCTCAAGATAAACTGTGCAACAAAAAGTCATGCATATTGCTTCATTTGTAAGAGGCCCGGTCCAAAGTTGATGGTGGTTCCACAGAAATTGAGAAGTGATGTTTTCTTGAAACATAATATATTAATAACATCTCAGAGCAGATGTTGCCCAGTTCATTTTGACAAAACGTTTGAAAGTTTGAAGTCTGAAGATATTTATAATTTGAAAACTGTTGACCATGTTTACTTGAACAGGACAAGCATTCTTAACCTTCTAAATTCAATGAGACAGCACGCACAGACCAGTTCCGCTAGACGTCTATCATTTGATGATGCCGAATTGTATTCTGATGATGACTTTCTTAACTTGACCGGACTAAACAAAGAGCAGTTTCATGATTTATTGTCAATTATTAAGCCATTCGTTAGAAATACTCCTTGTAGAAGTTCATCTACCACACTTGGACTTTTTTTGCTTAAGATGAAATCTGGGCTGTCAAATAAGATGTTGTCGACTCTATTTGACTTGACAAGATCAAGCGTCCGAAGAGCCATTGTTTCCATAAGAAAAGTGCTCGTGGAAGAGTTTGTTCCATCAAACCTTGGATTTTCCCACGTATCACGTGAAGATGTCATTAACAAACACACACGGGTGCTAGCACAATCTATTTTATCTGATAGCAGAGACCAGGCTATTTTAGTTTTGGATGGTACATACATCTATATACAGAAAAGTAACAACTTCCAGTTTCAGAGACGGTCTTACAGCGTTCATAAAGGCAGACCTCTTGTAAAGCCCATGGTTATTGTTACCACTACTGGATATTTCCTGAGTGTTTTAGGGCCTTACTTTGCAGACACAAAGAATAATGATGCCTCCATTTTAAGGCATATAGTGGAAAATAATGTCGAACAAATCAAAAGTTGGGTAAAACCAAGTGATATATTTGTTGTAGACAGAGGTTTCAGGGACTCAATACATTTTCAAGAAGATCTCGGTATAAAGATGGAAATGCCTGCGTTCATGGTACGTGGGGAAAAGCAGATGTCCACAGAAAATGCTAACACAAGCAGACTGGTGACCAAGGTATGTCCTTATAGATTTAAACATATTGTTATTTAAGGGGCCGTCACACCATGACATTCTGGTCAACATTCTCTGAACATTACAATCGCTCATTTTTGAGCAAATAGGACGTTTGTTTCACGTAAGTCACACCATGCGTGCACTAGGGGACCGTTTAGCTGTCATTGACAGATCGCCAGTGATTCGTTCGCTGCAAAGTTAATGATTAGTAATAACCAAGTCTATATTGACGACTGAGCAACGATAGCTAAACGCGTGCAACGCTCGGCGAACGTTACTATAACGTTCCACGAACTATCTTAAACGTTCTTTAGCGTTAAAAATTAAACGATTAAGAACACTGGTCTCAGCGAGATATTTTGTGCATGTTCAAAACTTTTTTCCGGACCAGCGTTCTCCGCCGATTCCCGGCGATTACCGAGTTCACCGGCGTCCACTAGCTTTCACACAACGCACGTCTGGCGCTATCACAGCAACCATGGGCGACTAACAACTTTTCCTCAAACGTCATAGAACGCTGACCAGAACGTCATGGCGTGGCGGCCCCATTATTGTCAATATACCGTTAACAATGAATTTTATAGTAAGATATGTACTGTTCTGAGGTCCGTGTTAGGTTCGAATCCGGGATTCGAAATAGCAGTTTCATTTTTCCAGTAATTTTAATGGATTCAGTTATGTTAGTTCTAATTAGATAAATGAGTAATACAATTCTGACTTGTGATTTTCAATTGATATAAACAAGTAAATCACTGAAACTGTTTTCCTCCAAATGAAGTTACTCTAATTAGATAATGAACGCATTATGAAGGGAACCGGGGCTAAAGATCATCTTAGACAGTCTCAAAACTCAAGCTTTTAACTGGGCCTTCTGAGAGACTGGTTTCAATTTCAACCAATCATATGCTTGAGAATGGATACCGCTAAGCATTATGATCATTGGCTTGTGAATTAAGATGTTTGAGACTAATTAAGTTTATTATTGATGAATAACCGATTCATATCTTTCTTTTGAATGTTTATTTAATAGGTAAAATGGGTTGTGGAGGCTGCGAATTCCCGTATAAAACGTTGGAAATACCTTGATCACATACTTCCCACAAATCAAGTTCCTGCAGTTGGTGATTTCGTACGGATAGTATGTGCCATATCTAACAAATATTTCCAACCAATAAATGCAACCAAAGATGTGGAAGAGGATGAGCTTATAGCATCAAAAATGCTCGAACGTGTATCCCAAACTAACAATTTGAAAATGTTTGTAGAAGAAAACCATTTGGAGAGGCGGAGCATATGTAAATGGTCCACTATTGAAGACAGCAGTTTGCCCGATTTTCCAAAACTTGATGACACTATGCTAAGAAACTTAACATTAGGAACATACCAGCTAAATCAGTGCAAGTTATATACAAGAGTATATAGGGGGAGACTGCCAGATCCATATTTTCAGTGAAAACAAAAACTTGCTCCGTGTCAGACTACAAAGTCGTCATGTGTCCTCCAAATCATATCTCATTTGGATCAAGTACAATGCAAACGAAATACAAGCTTGGTATTGTCAGTGTAGGGCAGGTGCTAGGACTGTTGGCACCTGTTCACACGTAGCATCCATCTTATGGTATTTAGGAATGTCTTCCGGTAAAAACGAATATGGTATCAAGGACTGGGGACAGTATCTACATGATGCTGTGAACATTCCAGAGCCCGTTGATTTTTCAGATGCAGACGAGAGTGTGTCTGAGGAGTAGCTCATCAACGTTGTAGATGGTATATGTAAATACCAATTTGGCATTACCAATTTGATAGTAATACCCAGTAAAATGTATTGACCATTTCTTACTACAGTTTGATTTTGTCATAATATAATAATACCAAGCTTGTATTTCGTTTGCATTGTTTAATGTCTTAATAATAGTACTAATACTAATACTAATAATTATAATAATAAAATTATAATTATTATTATTATTATAATTGCTGCTGTTATTTCTTGAATAGATTTTATGATTAATTTATACATTAAACACAATGCAAAATGTGTGTTATTACATGTAGCAGTCTCCTCCTTATGTGTCATTTAGTCGTTTCCATGGTAACATAATAATAATAATAATAATAATAATAATAATATTATTATTATTATTATTATTATTATTATCATTATTATTATTATTATTATTTCTTGAAAACCTTTTATTGATTAATTGATACAACAGACACAGTGCAAAATTGCAGTCTCCTTCTGATGATTCTATTAGTCATTTCCATGGTACAAAGTAGCATATAATAATAATAATAATAATAATAATAATAATAAAACTATTATTATTATTATTATTATTATTATTATTTATTTTCTTGAAGACCTTTTTAGAAAACATTTTTGATTTGATTTTATTAATTGATAAATTTGACGCAATACAAAATGCGTGCTGTTGGCAGTGACTTTTTGTCGTTTCCATGCCAACATAGTAACATTTAATAATAGTAATTAGTAATAAGTAATAGTAATAATATTAATAAAATTGTTATTATTACATTTTCATTGTTGTTATTTCTTGAAAACCTTTTTCGATTAATTGATACATTAGACACAATACAAGAGTGTGTGTCATTGGCAGTCTCCTCCTTATGTGTCTTATGTATTTAGTCGTTGCCTTGGTAACGTAGTGACATAGTTAAACATGTACGATCTTACAGAAACAGAATAATCATTTCTGACAATACCATTAGTATTTTAACTTAAGAGCATCACTCTAGTTTTCTTTCATATATTCATTATTATACAAATAATTGTTCGCGTTTATTTTTGTATCTTAATATGGTTGCTATGGCAACCAGCAATACAGCAAAATAATGTAATGCTAAGTAATACATGGTGGAACTTATTTACAAATATGTATTATTAAATTTAGTATTTTAGATATATAACCAGTCAAATATATAGTTGAGATGTAAAAAATGGAAAAAATATTATTATTAACAAATGTTACCATAGCAACCACACTAACAGATATTGAAGAAAAAAAAATACTGGTTTTGGTAAGGGTACATATAGTGGTATCATATGTAAAGATTTTAACAATTTAAGAAACAGGGCCATTTTTGGCTTTTTGTGAACTTAGCCCTTTAGTCTTAACATTTTGAGAATGTGCTACATATTTGTTGTTGTTGTTCTTGTTGTTGTTTTACTTACAAATTCAGAAAAGCCTGATTTTCAAAGTGCTATAAAGTAAGAAAGTTTATTTGGCACTATCCATAAAATGACAAAATTTACCCTATAAAATCTTCCAGAGCAAAGTTCTTAATATTGCATAACACAGATCTAAGCAGCAAAGTTCATCAGGTCATTGTCCAGCAGCTGGAGCAATAAACTGGTAAACACAAATAAAGCTGAAGACAGGTAGAAATATTGTATTTTGACACTTGAAATTTTCACCCTGCTACTAAAATTTGTGTTTCACATTTTATCACTGAACATCCAGTGAATGAATTGTTCAGGAAAGATTGAATTTTAAGATGGTATAAAGGTTGTGTCAAAATCTGGTTGATAACTGTAGAAAATCAAAGGTTAAAAACAGAATTTAAAAAAAAATTCAAATCCCCAGGGCGGGGCCCCTGGTCAATTTAACAACATGATTTTAATAACTTGTGTAGAAATCATCAATATCAATATTCATACCAAATTTCATGACAATCGGACAAAAAATGTAACCTCTATTGCGTTAACAAATTTTACCTTAGGGTTAGGGTTAGGTAAAAAAGGCCCATAACTCTGCCAAAAATAATCCAATCAGAAATTCCTTACGATATGCACAACCAGGCTTGGTGACAAACACTCCTGTGAAGTTTCAATGAAATCTCTCAAGAAGTTTACCTTAGGGTTAGGGTTTAGGGTTAAGTAAAAAGGCCCATAACTCTGCCAAAAATAATCCAATCAGAAATTCCTTACGAAATGCACAACTAGGCTTGGTGACAACCACTCCTGTGAAGTTTCAATGAAATCCCTCAAGCGGTTTAGGAGAAGAAGCGAGGACACGATTTTGCTAAAAAGGGCCAAAACTCAGCCAAAAATAATCCAAGCAGAAATTCCTGACGATATGCACAACTAGGCTTGATGACAAACACTCCTGTGAAGTTTCAAAGAAATCCCTCAAGCCGTTTTGGAGAAGAAGCAAGGACAAGATTATTTCGGACAGACGGACAGTCCGATTACTATATGCCTCCCTTCGGGGGCATAAAAACCCTACATCTCAGCTAAGTGTAAAATAAGTAAATTAATCTGTGACTCGTACCTTTTTCTTGATCCTTTTGCCAGATTCTGGATCTTTCTCTATTCTGTCAACCTCTATCATGAAGTAATCATCCAAACACAGCATTCTGGGAGCACTCCCACCTTTTGACACTTCCTTGTCCTAAAATATCCATACATGTATATTAATACTTTAAATTTATGCCATACAACAAACAATGGATGTTCAGTTGAACATCTGTGTCGACCTCTGGTACTATGTCAGAATAAAAATTCAAGTACAAAAAGGGGCATCTTGATTTAAAGAACTTGGCATTATCTTAAGTGTGTTGTCATGAGCAATGTTATTTGGAAGTTTGATAAAGAAATGTTAAGAAATTGCAAAATTATAGTGAAATGTAAGTTTTTGGTGTAAAAATCCAAGTACAAAAAGGGACATAACTCCATCAAATGTGACCTTTACCTAAGGAATTTGGCATCATCAGAAGCATGTTGTCATAAACAATATAATTTGAAAGTTTGATGAAGAAATTCTGAGAAATGGCAATGTTATAGCCAAAGTTAAGTTTTCGTGTCAAAATCTAAGTGCAAAAATGGAAATAACCTCCATCAAATGTGACCTTGGCATAAAGAATTAAAAGAATTTGGTATCATCACGATTTTTCATGTTGTCATAAGCAATATAATTTGAAAGTTTGATGAAGAAATATTAAAAATGGCAAAGTTGTAGCCAACATTAAGTTTTTGTGACAGACCAATGGACTGACTGACAAACGGACAAGGCGAGCCTTATGTATCAGCTTTTCTTCGAAAGGGGGACTCAAAAATGACATGGTTCTTGTTGGCACTTTAATCCAATTATTGAAATCGAGATCAAAGAGGAAACACTAAAACTTCTTCATAACTTTCATGACATACACTGTAACCATGGTTTTGAAGTAAGTGACATCACATGAGTTTTCCATTGCATTGAAATGGCTAGGTTTTTTGTAACCAAAGAGGTTGTGTTGTACTGTACTATTCTACTTAGGTCATTTTATTTAGGTTGTCAAAATTAATCAAGTTTTAGAATGTGTTTGCAGATAAAAGAGGCATTTGATTAGGGTCTGCCCCATTCAATATTGATTCAGTACAATTTTGAAAACAACTGTGACCTGTATTAATCTGAGAGTTGTCTCCCTTACCTTGATGAGTTTGCTGACGTAAGTTTTCCCCGAGCCAGGTAAACCTCGTACAATCACAACTATCTGTTGTGGTCGGCTATTTCGTCCTGGTAAGTTCAGTATATCCTCTACCTGTAGATGTTCATTTTAAATTATTCACTGATTCTATTATTAAAAAAAAAAAAAGAAGACAAAAAAAAAATTATATATCATAACCATTGGAATAAAACTCCAAATGTATGAACTGAATTTATAGCCACTAACACCATTGAAATATTTTAATCCTACCATTTTTTCGATACATTAAATTTATTATGTTTGTTTTAGTCAAAGAATGTTCTGGTGACATTCAGACTCAATAAAGTTCCAGTAGCGTTTAACAGATGAATGATTTTCATAATATAACATAAAATGTGGTTAATATTCGCAGCTGTTTGATTTTGCCCGCACTGTCTTGAGCCAAATATGTGAATATTAAACATGCACAAAATTATGATACTAGTTATGTAACTGTGACACTTGTTTCTAAACTAAGTAAAAGGTCAGTCAAGAGCTTGAGGGACCCAGGTAGATTTCTTCTCAAAAATTAATGTATTTTCATGTTACCTTGACAACTTCCACTTTAGATTCTACTCTGGCTGGTGGGGGTCCTGGCGGGGGGCCAGGGGGAGGCCCTGGGGGATTTCTGCTGATAAACGGTGATGGAAAACTCCTGAAATTTACAGATTATGTTCATGTTTTGTATTATATTTTAAGTGGTTGTAAAACCTAAGATTTAACAACTTGGTAATTCCGCTTGGAATATTTAAAAGAAATTTGTTTTCAACTCTAGATTCCAGTGGTATGGTCTTACTGGTTATCAATGTGTTACACACACCCTTATTTGAAACAATCTGTAAAGAATTCTCAATTAAATGACGAAAATGCTGTAATGTTACACCTGAAAATCATGTGTGTCCATACATCTGCAATAACTCTTTAAAGCAATCTAAACTGATTAATTCAAGTCAAAATGTGATCCTTATATATTATGACAAGTGACACTTTTAGATTAGGAGCATACAGATAATGTCATAAAAAGACAGATAACATCTGTGATCTGATTGTATTCCACGAGTTTAATCTTACCTGTCCATAGCAGGTGGCGCCCTCTCTGTGAAAGTACCTGGCAGGAATATTAAAGTACGGTCAAATTCAAATATTTAATTACTTCAATACATACAATGAGATGAAATGCTTCATTAACTAACAATTTATACAATGGTTATCTATTACATTCCTCAGACATGTGGATAAAGGATATTGGTAGATAAATTTCTGCCTCCAAAAGGATCTAACTCATGACTCCTGTACTTATTATTTGCATCTTTCAATATTAATTTTTGAAATCAACTATCAAAACATGAAATGCTTAACTGTTGCATCCCCTAGTGATTTATTCAGACATGAAAACTAGTAAGAATTGAGTAGGTACAAGGTCAGATTACTGTCAGATGACTATCTGCCTCTTACCTCCTGCAGAGGTGATGAGATGGGAGTGTAACATATGATTACTGCCTAGGAGTTGTATCTTACCTGCAGTGGATGTATTCTGCATGCCACGAGACGGGAATGTACTGTCTGATGACTGTCCATGAGCATAGTCTATCACAGCAGGAGCCTGGAAACCACTCTCTTCTTCTACAATAAATAGGAATTAATTTTGGCTAAATAAAATCTTGGAATTCATATAAAAATTTCCTTTATTTTATCTAGTATGGCTGGTGTTAAGGGAATGAACTCAAATTGACTAAACAGTTTTTTCTCTGGCAGTTAGCTGCCCTTTCATAAGAGCTGAAATTGAATTCAAAACTTAATTATTTCAATTTCAATGGCTGGGTAAAGCAAATGCTTGATATATAACTGGGATTGACCAGTTAACTGACAAATAAAGATAACAGATGTCAGGATGAATAGTATAAAGCTCTTTGCTAAGTAATAATGACACCCATGATGAACTGACCTCTGTCTGCAGATGTTGGTTTGTGACCGTAGTCGATAGTTTCTGCAGGTTTGAATCCACCTCTTTCTAATGGGTCAACAGGAGGAAGAGGTCTGCCATATGGGTCATAACGATCATCAAAACCACGTCTATAAAGGAGAAAACTTGAAATCAATATCGAAGTAATAATTAATAATTGTTGCCATATCACAAGCATCAAAAACATTTATTAAGCACTTTCCAGAAAATAACCAAAATAAAACATACCTTGAGAAATTAAGAAAAGTATAAAAATTCAGCTCTTAATGAACTGTTACACTAAATGATTCTTTAAAAATAATAAACATTGGGATTGAGTTGTATTCCTAATAACTGTTATGAGTCATCAAATGTTAACTATCCAAATAATATCTTGAACATTAACATTATTTTGTTTTATTGAAAAAAGTCCAACATTTTTGGTAAGACAAACCTGTAAGGATCATCATATGGTAGTCTTCTAGCATATGGGTCATATGGATCCCTGTAGGGGTCAAGTCTAGCATATGGGTCCCTTCTGTAGGGATCTGGTCTATCCAGGTAGGGATCCCTGTAAGGATAACGACCATATGGGTCTTCCCTTCTATAAGGGTCATATCCACGGTCCTGAAACATACCCAAAAACAAATGTGTAAAGACGAAGATTGTCAAAGATGTTTAAACTGAGATATGAGACCAGTCTCAAATCTCAAGCATGGAAAACAAGTCTCCATTTCAGCCAATCAGATGCTTGAGATTTGAGACTGGTCTCCATTCTCAGTTTTATAATCTTGGGCCCTACATTTTGCTTGGAAAACATTGCGATCAAGACAAGGAGACAGAAACTTCAAGAGTTCATGTGACATTTTGGAGACTACGCACAACAAAAGAGAGGTTTTCATTCTATGAAACTTAACAATTACTCCTTAGATACACCTGTAAAGCTTGAGTGAACAGTGTAGATCAAGGTCAGCTTGAATATCCATGCCACCAATCAGAATCTATTTTGTTCACTTTTATATTTATAAGGTTATTTGTGACCAAGATGTGACCAGTGTAGATCCAGATCAGAAAGCATGGATGTGCTAGCTGATCTGTTAATACACATTTGCACATGTGTTAAAACATCTATATATGGAGTAATGGGATACAAAAAGCTGAAATCCTAGGAAACAACTCCCTAAAACTGAAATAAACATTTCCCTTTTATGATAGTCTATGCCAATCCCTAATTACCTGCTCTCTAAGCCTGTCAACAGGTGGTGGCAACCTCTCCGGCCTAAATCTGTCACCTGCACCATACGTTTCCTCTGTCTCAGCACCGTAAGCCAGCTTATCTTCAACTGAAATCATCCAACAAATTATATAATGTACATTTTATTCTTTAACTATTACTAAAGCTTATGTAAGATTATATAGTCTGCCAGACAGCCATGTCAGGCAGTAGGCAGAAAATACTCCAGAAGTCTTTCTGTTTTTACATTAATGTAATACTGACAAGTGACAACAAACAGTAAACTGAACATTGATCTTTCAGACACAATTTTCTTATTACAATGTGGGCTCTTTATAACGCAGTCCGTCTAAGATTGCAGTCCCTTTTAACACAGTTGCACTATGGATCCCCTATTTTTTTAAGTGCATTTTTTGACCATGAAACGGCAAATAAATCAAAACAAGAAGTAATATTTCTAAAATGTACATAAATGACGCACACAATTTGTCTCCAAAACAACCTTGTTTAACACCTTTCGCCTTATCTCATTAGTTGTGTATAAGGTCATATGTTTGCGCGAGAAAATCAGGTCGTGTATTTTGCATAGGGAAATTCATGACATGTATTTTCTGTGGGAAAATATCATGCAGTTTGATGATGGACCTGCTAAACCGCGTTAAAAACAGACGACAGTGTATTCTTGTTTGCTCAAGTGCCTGGTATTATTTTGATATCCTCAACAGGGAAAGTATTAGGAAATCAAGAAAGGTTGTGTATTCTGTATTCTTTCCCAACTGTTAAACAATGTCATTAAATTATGCCAAGGATATCATAATCAAAAACATACTAAAATCAAACAGCAACTTATTTAAATATTAAATTATTTGAGTTATTAGTTGATCAATTCGAATACAAATCATATTTTGTGCAGACACAGAGGCACGGATGAAAACAAAAATCTTATCCCTTCTCGTATCTGTTGCAAATGCTATGTCTGGCACATGTATTCTCCTTGATCATAATGACTTAGCTGGCAATGTCTCATTAACCCTTTCCTACGCGATTTTACACATGTGCGACCAGTGAAGATCCAGATCAGCAGGCACATCATTACCATCTGATCAGGATCTGCACTGGTCGTATTTTGGTCAGATATAACCTAACAAATCAAAAAGCGAACAGTGCAGATCGTGATCAGACGGCAAGGATGTGCCGGCTGATCTGGATCTACACTGTTCGCCCACGCAATAAAGGTGTGTCTATGGAGGAAAGGGTTACGAAATCAGTATTAAGTGTTTACCTGGCGCTTCAGGCTCCTGGCAGAAACCAGCATCTTCCTGATAGAATGGACCTTCTGGATTTTCATAATCCTGACCTTCATAATGTTCCTGACCTTCACCCTCTGCACCATATTGCTCTTGTTGATCAAACTGACCTTCACCTTGCTCTTCAAACTGTCCTTGGCCTTGGTCATCAAACTGATTCTGCTTGCAAAAGAAGAATTGCAGTTAAATTACTGTTACTAATTCTTCAATATACAGTCGAACCTCGATAATTCGAACTCGACGGGACCGGGAAAAAAGTTCGAATTATCGGGGTGTTCAAATTATCGAAAGTCTGTCGGCCGGCGGAAGTGGATATTTTTTTGTTCATGTTTTTAATGTCTGTTTATCTACATTATTTTTTGTATGTGAAATAAAAGAAAAGCCAAATATTTGTTATTTATTTTTATTTCAAAACTATATATGCATGTTTACATAATTATACATGTACATGAACGTAACTCGAATACATTTTGTCATGAATAATATACGTAGTGAATGATAGCACAAATCATAAATTACAAATCTTCACGTCACAGATGTTTAATTTACAAACTTTGCCATGCTAGTTTGAATGGCCACCCGCCTTACAAAGTCTTTTTTCATTAAAACATTGTGCATCTTGCACAACATGCTTAGTTCACGCTCACTATTATCCTGACATTTAAAGTACCGTCTCATCGTTTCACAAGCACTTATCGCTTCTCGAAGAGAGGGCGTCGGCGTCGTTTCCTCCTCGATTACCTCACTTTCAATTTCTGTCTGATTTCTGGCAGAAATCAGATCCTCGAGAATGTCGCTTTCGCAGGATTCAGCACAGACTGGAATATCAAGGTCAATATCCATGTACGTGTTAATGTCTGCCTGCTGCATTTTGTACATGTCGACTAATGTCGCTAACGGGATGTCGTCGTCGTAGTCTTGCTCAGTCTCGGTACTGGTTGACTCAGCAGGCGTATCTGGTACAACAAACTTGGCGTGTCGGTAGCAGTTGCTTATTGTATTGGCTGTAACCTGTGCCCACGCACGTTTGAGGAATGTCATAGCGTCAAGGATTGTGATTTGGATATCTGTCTGGTTTCCATGGCATCTAGCTGTCGTAGTATGACCTGTTTTCTGTAATGGACCTTAAGGTTCTTTATGATGCCTTGATCCATTGGTTGGGTGAGACTGGTGGTGTTGGGTGGTAGGAACACTAATTCTATAGCCTTGAGCGCTGTCACTTTTTGTGGATGAGCGGGACAGTTATCAATCACCATCGCGATTTTCCTGCTTTGGCGGCAGAATTGTTTGTCTAGTTTCAGCAGCCACTTTTCGAACATGTTCATAGTCATCCATGCTTTCTTGTTATAATCATAGTCAGTTGGTAGTGTTCGGACATTGTTAAAGCAACGGGGTTTTGCTGGTTTACCTATCACTAGGAACGGGATTTTGTCGTCACCAGTCATATTGGCACACACTAGAACCGTTATTCTATCCTTGCTTCGTTTTCCACCCTTACAATCAACAGATTTAAATTCGAGGGTCTTGTCTGGTGTCAGTTTATAGAATAATGCAGTTTCATCTGCATTGTAGATGTCACTTGGTTTGTAGCATCTCAACAGATTGGATAATGTTTGTGTCCACTTATACATTCCGTTAGAATCTGAGTCCACGCTTTTTGATTCGCCACACACATTCTTAAATGTAATTCCATAACGTTCCTTAAAGTTTTCTAGCCACCCAGTGGAACCTTTGAAGTTTTCCATACCAAGTTGGTTAGCAAAGAATGTTGCTTTCTTGAGCAGTATAGGACCCGATATAGGAATATCACGGTCCCGGGTTTCTCGAAACCAACGAATGCGGGCTATCTCTAGTTCTGCGAACTCTCCCTCTCTCATGTTGCGACGTTTTGGTCCGAATTTCGTGAATCCCTCTTTAATATCATCAGCATTTTTAATCCAGCCTGACAATGTACTCTTCGGGACGTTGAACATTTTGGCAATGTCAGTTTTGGATTTTTGTCCCTTCTCAACCTCTATAATGGCATTGTATTTTATCTCCAGGAACTTATGATCAGCTCTTCTTTTCGTTCCCTTCTTTCCAGTAGCTGACTTAGCTATCCCCCCGTTATCGGGTCCTTCACTAAGTTGCTCAGCTTGAGGAAGAAGGCTACTATCTTCTGTTTCAGACATGCTGATAAGATATGATTAAAATTAATTTTGGTCTTCGTTTTATACACAAACAAAAACAATCATATTCGCTCAATTTTTGTTTGCAAACTTAGTTTGCAAGTCTTAATTATTTAAAATTTTCTTTAATTATATTTCTGATTAGATTTTAAAGAGATCAAATAATTTAATATTATTTGTTTGTAACAGGTATCGTGTTGCTTGAATTGTGTCAGTTTCACAGCGTGTGCTATTCATACGGCGCCGCTATTGTTATCCGCTTGAAGTGTGAAAACTTTAACATGTCATAATTTTGAGCGATATATTTCAAAGGTGTTCGAAATATCGAGAGTGAAATAAATAGAAAATCAAAAGGACGGACTGGAATTTGAGTTCGAAGTTCGAAATATCGGGTGTTCAAATTATCAAGAGTTAATGCATATAAGGTATATAGGCGTTTTGCCGGGACCGAGATACGAGTTCGAAATATCTACGGTGTTCGAATTATTGAGGTCCGACTGTACATCATAAACAGGGCCCAAGATAACAACGGACCGTCAAAGAGGGGTTATGCTTCCCTAATGGGTACTTTGTCACATTAAAGGTTAGTTGTATAACTATTGAGGTGAATTTTGAAAATGATGTAGTGCTATAAAATCAGACAATTTTAAAATCCAACTATAAATACCGGACACGATTTTGCTACAAGGTCATACTGTGACCTTGATCTTCAAGGTAGTGACGCAAATGTTGCGTGCAATACGTAGTCTCAAAATGGAGATCATTTCTGTGAAATAATTTTAAAATCCATCTTCAATTAAAAGTTATGGCCCGGACACAATTTTGCTACAAAGTTATGCTGTGACCTTGACTTCAAGGTAGCGAAATAATTTAAAATTCAACAAATTGTCTTCAAATAACAAAGTTATGGGTAGACACGATTTTGCTACAAGGTCATGTGACCTTGACCTTCAAGGTAGTGACTCAAATTTGCGTGTGACACCTTGTCTTCTAGCGGTGATCATTTCTGTGAAATAATTTTAAAATCTGACTTCAAATAAAAAGTTATGAGCCCGACACAAATACGTGATGTATGGAAGGATGGATGTACTTACGGATCAACGGCGACTATATGCTCCCTCGAATTTCTTCGGAAAGCAAATTAAACTGAGATTGGAGACAAGTCTCAAATCTCAAGCATCTGATTGGGTGAAATGGTGACAATTAATTTTAACATTTTTCTGTTTGGTTGCTTGGCAACAACAATTCTGCATGAAACTAAATATCTCATAAAAGAAAAGGGTTACTCGAAGAACATCGCCACAAAGTTTGGAGAGAATTGGATTAAAACATAGTAATTTACATGTTTAACCCTTTCCTCCATATACACACCTTAATGGCATGGGCAAACAGTGTAGATTCAGATCAGCCCGCACATCTTTGCCATCTGATCACGAACTGCACTGTTTGCTTTTTGATTTGTTAGGCTATTTCTGACCAAAATGCAACCAGTGCAGATCCTGATCACACGACATTGATGTGCTGGCTGATCTGGATCTACACTGGTCGCACATGCATAAAAAAGCGTATTTATGGTGCAAAGGGTTAACCAAAACTAAAACCTTATGCAAATTGTCGAGAACACCTGCCCAGCTGCCAGACTGCCCAGTTTTCACTCAAATTTAGCCACACAATACAGAACTATTATTATATATGATAAAAAATAAAAAATTAATTTTGACATGATAAAAAGGGCAATAAATACCTACTTTTAATTACCAGCAGAAGGTCTTTTAGTTTTTAAAAAGTAACCATATCTTATACAAGTTTATTCTACATACACAAATTCAAGGCCAAGTTGGGAAACATTAAACATGCAAATACTTTAAAGAGGAATCTTTCTACCAATAAAATACTACTAGGCAAAAAACATCTTTTATTCTCTTAAAAAAATCCACATTTGCCTGGCATACTCACCTGCTGTGCCCAAGGATCAGCTCTGCCTCTCTCAGCACTCCTCTCCCTTCCAAACCTATCATCAGTATTTTGAGCGTCGTTAAAGCCTCTGCCTCTTCCAAACCTATTGGCTTCTTGACCCCGTCCCCTTCCTGCAAACCTATCAGCTTCTTGACCGCGACCCCTTCCTGCAAACCTATCAGCTTCTTGGCCACGCCCCCTTCCTGCAAACCTATCTGCTTCTTGGCCACGTCCCCTTCCAGGAAACAAAGGTTCTTGACCTCTGCCTCTTCCTCTAAAACCCCTCCCGAAGCTTTCTTCTCTTTCTTGACTTCTGTTGTTTTCCCTTCCCCACATGCCCATCTGCTCTCCCTCTTCTTCCTGTTCACCAGGACCGCCTTGCTGAGATTTCTGAAATTGCCCGCCTTCATTTTCAAACTCTGGTCTCCTTGGAGGCGGTTCAGGACGCTTCGAATGAAATTTGCTCTCAAATTTAAGCGGACCACCCTGCCATTGTCCTTCAGCAGTTTCCTGTTTTGTTTCCTGCTTCACTATGGGTTCAGTTTTAATACTCATCAGTGGCTTTATTTCTTTCTTTGCACTTTCATTTGTCTTATTTTGCAAATTCTTATCAAGTTCAGTTTTTACTTCTTGTTTTGTATCCTTGTTCACCTCCTGTTTGACAGGTGGTTTGTTCTGTGTGGATGATGTGACAGTTGTTGTTGATGATGATGTGGATGTTGATGACAATGATGCAGCTGTTGTTGATGTGGAGGATGATGTGGATGCAGTAACTGCTGTTGATGATGTAGTTACAATTGGCTTCTTCTCTTCCGGAGGTGGCTCAAATACCTCACCCTACAATACAATCAATAACAGATCTGATGCTTGTTTTATAGAAATCCAAATAAAGTTAACACAGTGAGTAATATACATATTTCTTAACCCTTTTATCCATATATATGGGTTTTATCTGTGTCATCTGATCAGGATTTATACTGTTTGCTTTGAGATTGATTTAATCATTAGGTTGTTTCTGACTGCTTCAAGCCAACAGTCACTTCTGCAATGGATGGTTATGGCTCATGTAATGTTATATGATCCTACTGAACTTACAATTACATGTACCTAAAACCATACTGTCACAAGAAATAAACAGAAAAATTATTTCTGATCTACCATTTCTTTAGACAATGATCAAAGTCAGGTACCTGGAACACTTCTGGCTGTTGAGGTGGCATTTGACCCATGCCCATCATTGGTCCAGGTCCCATCCCCATAGGGCCTGGCCCCATCATCATGCCACGAGGCCCCATCATGTTACCACGAGGCCCCATCATACCAGGGTGTCGCATGCCTTGAGGGCCCATCATATACGGTCGTGGTCCTCTTGGACCCATACCAGGTCCACCTCTACCCATCTGCTGACTGTTTAGATGAAAAATAAAAATTTATCTGTAATTAAGTTCCAAGACAGTTTTAAGCTCTCTATAACTATAGTTTGTTATTACTTAGTAACACATATAGTATCACCTTAACCACAGCTACATTCACAATCAGTGTACTGGTAGATCCAGATCAGCCTGGACATGTACATATCCATGCACGCTTATCAGGGTTTACACTGTTTAAGTTTCTGTTAAATATACTCTACATAAAGTAAAAATTGTCTTGTTGGAAATGATGCAGATTATGATGGTGAAAATATATTGCAAGTTTGAAGTAGATATCTTTAGTAGTTTGAAAGTTCTGGTCCAAGTGCATAAAATCTTTAATGAACAATAGTCCAAGTTTCAAGCTGATACATTAAAAAGTTTTAAAGTTTTGGACCAAGTGCATAAATACTTTAAAAGAAGCTGATGCTGAGGTTACAGTGACCATCAGTTTGTGTTCAAACAAGAGACAAATTTACTGGTCAATTTCAAAGGGTTAATTTATTGTGTATCAAATGTTTAACTGCGCTAAATAAAAGGCAAAAAATAGGTCTGTTACATTCAAGGAAATGTATTTTCCGCAAGTTAAGTGAAGCGAATAAGGCGGAAAATAATTTCCTTTGATTGGGTAAGATCTTTTGAATGTACCAATCAAAAGTTGTTTTGTTCACTGGTTTAATGCACGAGTTGTCCTGTATATTGTTCGATTATGTATGGTCATTCAGCTTTAGGCTTTCAACGCTTACAGACACATTTTTAAATACGGGAAACTATAAAGTATATATAAACAGTATGTCATACAGGGATTAATGATAAGATTACAGATTGAAATCAATATATGTTTTATGTTAAAAGTTCCAAGTTGTATAACGTATGATTGATGTGATTTATGTATTAGATACGGTGAAGAACATTCTGTAAGCTTTGCCCAAGTGACAATATATTCATTGTATGAAACAGTATGACTTTGTTGTTTAACTGTGCAAAGATCTGTGAGGTCAAAGAAATGCTGATGACATGTATAGCCATCAATAATTATTGTTTCTTTAGTTTTTTAATTAGATTTCTATGCTTCTATGCATAATGAATGATTGATGTTTGTGTAACAATCTACCATTTATAATCACTCATGCTATCCATGTAAGCAATGCATTAATTTCATGGTCCTATACTGTCTCCCAGTACATGCCCAAGCAATTACAACCTGGTAGACTTTCATATTGAAAAAAAAAACAGAACAAGAACAGGCAAACATAGATACCCTAGAGAACTGTAAACACACTTAAGTCCCTAAGGTTGCACATGATCCTGAACCCCTTGTGAATGCAAACATTTGTTGGAAAGAAATGATTTCTTGGAGAAGGGTAATTTCCCCAGAAAGACTTTTATTTACCTTGATGCAAATTAAACAGCAGTGAGGTCTTTTTTTGTTGGATATGATCAAAGGGTCAGAGTGATTTAAACATTTTTGAATCATTGTGCAGGTACATGAGCTGTAGTGGATTATTGAAAAGTTAATGACTACTTGTGATTAATTAGGCAGATATTGTGGTATCATCAATGATGTTTAGAAAAAGAGGGATTTTTTAGTGCCAGCCTCATTGTCACAGTAAATTCAGGTTTGTTTAAAAATGATGACAAAAGTGCATAAGATAAGTATTCAGAGTGTCTTTTGCGACCAGTGTAGATCCAGATCAGCTTGCACATCTGTGATCATATTTACTTGTTTTTTTTTTTAAACAACAAAGTCTACTAGGGTATCATTTGGTGTGTGGTCATAGTGTAGTATAGGACCCCTGAATGATAGTTCTGTAGTTAGACATGCTAGCACACGCTGGTTAAAACTATTTTTATCATAGTAAGTTTACTGATGTATATGATACTGTTGATACATTGATGATTTTCAGCTGTACAGTGGAACACTTACTTTTGTCTGAAGTTTTGTGATGAATATTCCTCCTCCTGACTACTGTCTTTCCCAGTTGTGTCAATCAAAGGCTTTTTAGCTGAAGGTGGCTCACTTATATCTAAATCCAGTAAAGACACTGGACCTTTTTTATCAGGTGGTTTATTTGCACCAAACCTTGAAGTATTTCCACTGGTGTTCATATTTTGATTATTATCTTGTCCTTGTGCATCATCATCAAATCTACTGCCGTGGAAGTTTCCGCGCCCACCTCCTCTTCCAAATGGCATACCCCCTCGCCCTCCGCGACCTCGGCCTCCATCCATCCCTCCCCGTCCCCTACCCATGTCTGATCCTCTACCGAACCCTGAATCTGATACAGGGCCTGCCTCAGATGTGTCAATACCAAAACGTTTCATTTCATCGAGCATTTCGTTTTTCATACGAGTCAATATTGGTGGAGTAACTCCTCCCATTTTCTTTAACATGACTGATTCATCACCAATGTTGTTTACAACTTTTACTATCCTATTTAACTGAGCAGGATTCATAGTCACATAATTCTTAATAAATAGTTTCCCTGCAATTTCAAGTTTTGTTAACATTTCTCTACCATCGTTATTTATTTGCCTCAGCATCATTTTATTAACTTTAATATCACTAGAATTCATTAATTCATCAAACAATCTTTGGATTGTTTCCTCTGATAAATCATCGCCATCTTCTAATTCCATTTCACTTTCTTGTCCACCATTATTATATCCCTGATTGAAGTTTCCCATACTGCCCCTTCCTCTGCCCCGAAACCCACCTCTACCTCTGCCCATGTTGTCATTTCCAAACGGTGCTTTAGGCCCATCATGAGGTCCTGGCGGTTCATCTGGCCTTAACTGACCAGGTCCTGGTGGTCCCATAGAAGGTGGACCTGGCATACCAGGTCCACCTGTAAAGGGTCCTCGAGGTCCCATAGGTCTTGGTGGAGGAGGGCCAGCTCCAGCATTAGGGGGTGGGGGTCCACCTCTAAAGTTTGGAGGTGGGGGACCACCTGGTGGGGGAGGTCCTCCATAGGGGCCTGGTGGTGGAGGAGGGCCACCAAACCCTGGCCTGGGAGGTCCCATTCCCATCATCCCTGGAGGTGGGGGCCCAGGGGGTGGGGGACCAGGGAACATTGTAGGCTGTCCTTTAGCAGCTGCTTTCTCCTGCTCTTTGACCTGTTTCTTTGCTACCTCCTTCCTCCTCAGGATGTCTGCCTTCTTTTCTTCCATCTGCTGTTCGTATGTCTGCCATTGCTTAAGGTATTGGTTAAACTGCTCCTTGTTTGGATGAGCTGTAAAAAATATTATCATGTCAATGAGGTTGTATCAAACATGATGATGACTTTTTTAATGTTGGTTTTGGAAAAAAGTAAAGTTAATAACAGTAAAAGAACTTGAACAATCTATAATTAAATATTGTTGATAAAAGCTACATTCTGCCTGTCATCTTTCTAAATTCTTGTACACAAATTAGAACTTTGGGCAAGTAACTTATTTAGCAGAACTAGAATATTATTTGCACTTACAAATGTATAATTTTATGCACCACAGAGATAATCAAAAGCTTTAAGGACCTTTTCAGAAGTTTCACTGATACATATCTTCACTTTTACTCTTAAACTGAAGCACAAATTGTGAGTGAATTATTATTTGAGAAAATGATATTACAAAACTCAAAAGTTACAAAAGTATTTTTTGTAAAAATATAGTTCTGACGTTTTCCTGTGACCTCAATAGCAAAAACATATAGGCTTTGGCATCTTCTAGGATCAAACTTGGCACCACTACTAGTCTAGATTGACAGCCCAAATCCACCCTTAAAGTTCAGGAACAGCAATTTGGAGTGGTGATATAACAGTTAACCCTTTGCTTCATATACACAGGTTTTATCATGTGTGACCAGTGTAAATCCAGATCAGCTGGGACTTCCTTGAAGTCTGATTAGGTTCTACAGTGTTCCCTTTGGTCAGAAATAATGTGATGATTAAGTGAACAGTGTAGATTCCGATCAGAAGGTATGGAAGTGTTCTACACTGTTCGCCCATGGGATAACAGCCATATCCCATGAAGCAAAGGGTAAAGAGATCTTACACTTGTTTTGTTCCCTCCAGTCATCATACTGTTTCCTCCACTGTTCATACTGTATGTTAAACTCTTCCTCTTCCTTTTTGACAAGGTCAAGGGCAGTCTGGAATCCCACTACAAGAGCAGAGAAGACAATTATCAGATTACAACTATGTTATAGTATTATACATGTAAGTATAATTATACATTAGTACAAACGTTACCTTGTGTCAAGTTATAACACTACTGAAAACTAATTATGAGAATTTTAGAAACACAGTCCTCATTAGTAACTTTTCTTTCATTTTATGCTTACAATAATAACTTTGCTGAGCAATGTGTACAGTTTTTTTTTCCTACTTTAGTAGGAGCTGTTTATGGGTGCCTTCCCCTCAGAAAATTTGTTTAAAATCCTGCAGTTTTCCCCCAAACATGACATCAGGTTTTTTCATTCCCCTTCAGAGGGAAAATTACGCTATTTTCCCCAAAATTATAGGGCATGGGCCTCTTCCCCTGGCATAGAACAAAAACGCCCTGGTGTAAACAAACTTTGATCTGTTATAATTGACGTAGATTGCATGGACCATGTATATTGAGTCAGAACTGTCATGAAGTTTGTGTGTCCTGACTAACAATATAGTGTATTTGTCTTAATTCTTAATAGATAGAAAAACAATTGTTATCTTGAAAACTGTAGAAGTAGACCATCCTCATCTTCAACAAGCTATGTCAGAGCAACATGAAAGTTGTGTCATTATAATCTAGTAGACTCAATACAGACTAAATGTACACTTGATGCTGAGGCAAGCTTGAAGTTCAAATAAAAACCTTGTAAATGAAGTAGTTTGAGTCACAAGATTTTTAATAAATAACCCTTTTCCCATTTCAACAAATAATTCTGCCCCCTCCAATCAACAATTAACTCAGCTTCTTTTTCAACCATTTTGAGATGGAACTTGGCAAATTCTGAAATATGCTATGTTTTAACTCAGTTGGAGAAATCCACTTCATATAAATTTTCAAATATATGTAGCTTTTCAGTTTCAAATCAATACTATGAGACTGTAGAAGTAACTTGTTTAACAAGATTTTATAAACTGTGCCCTGACATCCCCTCCAAGAACCAACAATTAAATGGACTATGACATACTAAAAAATGTCTTGCACATCTATACTTCATGCTGAAATTGTTTAAAGTTTGGTCAATATCTGAAAACGGAAGTACATGTACAGTGGAGATCCAATATAACGCGGTACGTGGGGTCCAGACCCTCAAACCGTGTTATTATTGGATCCGCGATATTTGAGGGAAAAAGGAACTTACGCTAATCACAAGTCTGTATATAGCCGATGTAATGTTACACTGGATAAGCATTATAATACATCTACACAGTTATTACGTTTTATCAGTATTTGAAAATAAACCATTTTGTTGCCATGTTGTTGTTTTCTCTCTAACTGGTGCTATAAAATTATGACAATGTGAGTTTAACTCACTAACGTTTATACTGCGGGTTAACCTTTTTATGTGGAACTACACACATATTTGTAAGACCTCCATGCTGTCTAGAATGAAAACAGATTCTCAACACATGTCAAATTTCGACACGAAATTCTCAAATTAGAAGCCAATTAACATCAGAGACATTTATCATTTTATCAGTAGGTGCGCAAAAACAACTATTCAGTAACCATTTAGCGTCCTTGATTATGTGACCCAGTTTTTGTACAGCAAGTTAACAATTTTATGACAGTTTGCTTATTAAAGAAATGTATTAAACAATAATTAACTGATCCTAAAGAAACAAAATACAACGATTCTTGATATGTTACTGAACGACAGCCATTGTCTTTATGGATTTATGCTGTATTAACGTTATAACTTCCCTTTTTATTCTGTTACATTTGCAAAATTGCCGTTGATAGATTTTTACTCTCGTTTTATGGGGAAAAAAACGTGTCCACTGTGTTGTATTGGATTTCGCGATATAGCGGATCTGGATATCACCGAGCTCCACTGTAGTCTGCGGTACAAACTGTTTGAAACTAACCATCACACCAACCAACTGGATGACTCTTATATATCCATTTTAAACTAAATGATGTCTCTAGTTATCAGTACCTTTTAATGACATTAAAAATCATCATTACATGACTGATACCATTCCTGTATATTATTTGTACCAGACAATGTATTTACAGTTTACATGAAAAGCTCATATGAATGCCTAATCCTGCAAGTTATAAATTCCAATATCATCTGAAAATTGTTTGAAAACAACACAATATTCCAATCAAAGGGCCCCAGGAAAATAGTAAATAGTGTCTACAGCATTGAACAGGAGATCTAACACTGGTAAGATACGGAACTGAAGAAACAAGGTTGGTTGGATAACAAGAAACATCACCATGTTATGTTATGGCTCGTGTCTAATCGTTCATTCTAGGGTTTAGAGTTGTATTTAATAGATCTGACAGACAGAGTGACAGACAGACTCACTTGGTGCTACAGGAGGCCCCCACTGCTGTGCTTGCTGCCACTGTGCAGCCTGATTCTTCAAATCCTGTAGCTTTTTCTCCTCTAATGGATCTTTTGGCTTCAGTTCAGTCTACAAAACAAAGACATGATTCTTGTAAACAGCAACAACCAACAGCATCTATATCAAATATATTTGGAGTAACTTCCAATTCTTTCTCACATTTAGAAATTTGATGCTTATTTAGGCAAAAGGGAATTTCAAAGTGATTTTTACGGTCAAATTTAAACCCATTCAGCGGCAATCCACTACCAAATTTACCCCTTCTTTTTATTTATGAAAATTTTTGATTTTGTGGGCCTCTCATGTTCAAACTTGACTGATAAATATTACAAAACTAAAACTATGATTTAGATAATTGGAATCTGATAACTTTAACAGATTGAATTTCTACAAGACCAATAATGTATAATGTTTATTTGGTTATATGGTTGATAACTTAAATATGATTCACAGGATTTATTCAGGGTGAAAATGCATATTTAAAAAAAATCCTAGAGTTGAAATGTCCAGGTGTTGAATTGTGCTGGGGTTGAAATGTCTTAGCTGTTGAAATGTCTTTGGACCCATAAAAGTAAACAGTACATCATGAATTTGGACTTCAATGAATGCGCCGGAAGATACGGAATATAAAAATGCTTGGGATAAAAATGATTGCCCAGCACATTTTTAAATGTGTGATTCACCTGATGATTCGTATTTTGTGACAGAACATGGAGCCGTATTCTGTTTTTCAAGTTTTGCAGTTTTTGTGGTTCTTTTCAATTAACTGTGCAAATATACCACATTCTGTTTAAAAGCACAACAAAGACAATATACGACAACTAGCAATTTACACAGCTGGTCTTCAATAAATTGTCAATTATCAAAATAACAGATTCTTTTTTGCTGGTGTCCAAATACATTCCTCGGTGATAAGGTGAGAAAATGGACATTCGGTTCCGACCAAAGAAGTTTTAACCAAATAAAATTGATCTGAGTTAATAGGCGATTTGGAGTAAAACAAATCATTCGTTTTCGCCATAGTAACACTAATACGTTACCGAGTATGGCCTCTCATAATAGCAAATACTACGCAAAAAAAATCGTAAACGGGATTCAAAAGGCTGTTTGTCAATTGTTGACCTTTGCAAGAAATGGCAACAAAAAAAAACACTGAACAAGAAACGTCAACCGGAATCTGGACAATCGGAGAAATGTGAGGGTGTAAGTGTTTGCTTGTCTGAAAGCAGTAGAAAACAAAGAAAAATTCTGTTATAGTCATTTGCTGACTTCAACAAATTAAAATTATTCCATACCTTGAGTTTTTCTGAAAAAAAGCCTGTATGTAGGTTTTAAACGCTAAACTACCCTGAGTGCAGGCTTCGCGAAATTGCTGAAAACTTTGCCTGACATTTGGTCAGACAAACTTCCAATTCTTGTCAGACCGAAAGAACTTTTGTCTGACCGAATTTTTTTTTCAAGGTTTCTTTAACATTTTAATTCTCTTCTTGTCTTAGATAAAAAACATCCGTTTGTCCATATTGACGGACTCTGTCTGGAATTCAAAACATTCATTATCAAAATCGTCAAAATATCAGAGTCCTTGTCGCTCAAAATTTTAATAGAGTTAGAGTAAGTGGAACAGAATAATCTGTATTTCACTGGAAGACTATCATGATCAAAACTGGGTACAATTTCTTCAGTGTCATCAAATACTGTCTCATCAAAAATATTCTCATTTAAAAGTAACCATGAGCGGCCATTTTTTTAAAAAACTTTCTCGACGGGCACTTGGACTCGTACTCCTTTTGTTTTGCTTTTTTTCTTCATCAGTTTTTTGGCGTTTTTTTGCCTGGTGTAGTGCCATCATTATACCCCAAGAACGACATTTTCTTTGTCAAGGTCGCAGATATGGTTAATTTATCTAGAATTTGATTGGATACTTAAACAGAAACAGAAAGTAAAACTCGTTTTCAATATTCTCATATTCAATGGAGAAAACTTGATTGGACTTGATAAATCCCGGTATTCATGCCTGACGGATAGACTCTTACTCAGTCGTTATCGGTAAATAAAGGACTGAACTGTGCCGGACATAAGGTCCGGAACCCTGGAAAAAAGCTATCGGACCGGACTGATTTTTGCCGGACATGTCCCGACAACTTTTGCAAAGCCTGTGAGTGAATAAAAAGTTAACTGATCCTTCCTTGTAAAAGTTTTTAAAAAAGGGGAAAATGAATAAAACAATGATTTAAAAATTCCCAAAACTTGTATTTTTGTCGATAAAAATCCCCAAAATGAGACGTTTCACGCGCTATAATTTTCCCAATTCTGGCCAGGGTCCTTTTTCCAAAATGGCTAGGAAAACCCCTGGATGTAGCAAGTCTATATTGACTAACACTTGTCAAATAATACTCGGTATCGTACGTACCTATTTCTAACAGAAATTCATGAAAATTGTGCAAATTTATATGAAATAGATTCAACTGAACTAAAAATTTTGTATCTGTTTACTTTTTGCTAAAATTTTACACTTTACAAGGAGAAAAGTGATTTTCATCGGGGAAAATTTTCCAGCGGAAGATGCCAACTATCGGCGTCAGTTTTTTAAGAAAAAGGCGGCAGCACGAAATACCCAAATCTACCCAAATACACAAATCTACCAATTTTATATTTGCTGTTGGTAAATATCACTCAAATCTACATATTTCATGATTGAATAGGTCAAATTGAACAAAAAAGCAAGTACATAGTTAACTTCATAAAAGTTTTAATCATCAAAATACTTATTTTATCTACCCAAATCTTCCTAAATGTTACTAGCAACTGTATGTTTCACCAAACACACTTAAGTCATACACTGATGATTATGCTGCTGCTGTTGATGATGATGACAACGATAATTATTTAATGTTGATAAATTAACTTTATGATTATTGAAGCTACTAATAAGCAACATATAAGCAATATGGGGAGGGATATAACTGTACCAGGTTGGGAATAACCTTAAATGTAATGGCGCCTTTAAATATAACGACCGTCGGTAAATACACGGGTGTTTTGATGTAAATTTTCATGAGATGCACGCTTTTCATGTTGGTACACTAATTTCTGCAAATTGGTAAGTTGGACAATTTGTTTACTACCTCTGACCTTTTCATATTACATTAAAAGTTGCTACTTTCACCGAGTGATAACGTGCAATTTCGCTTTCTTAAAAATACCTTTTTGTTCTTTTTCGAGAAAATGCACTTCTACAAATGTCTATTACATAAAATATTGTCTTTTTTCACATTTTTCTTGATGTTTACATCAACTGGATGCCATACTGAGTACCCGGATGTTGTAGAGGGCTTGTATAATTACTTTTTTATTCATTTTCCTCAGCATCCTCGTCATCTATGGATCGTCAGTTACGCAAATTTGATAATAACTTATATGAATCGCAGAATAAAATTATACAACACTTAACTTTTTTATTTTAAGTAGCAAGGTTCTCCCCAGCCCATTTAAGCATACCAAAAGTGATATTCGTTGATCTTAACTACTGTAGTTCCGCAACTCTTTAATTATCCTGCTATGCCTTTAACAATACATGTAAACTCTATGCATTCCTTTTATTGTAAAATCAAAAGGAAATATGTATCTCCTCTCAAAAATAGCCTGAGTCTACTTGCTCATTAAGAAATTACAATTTAATTTAATAAAGGTCATTATTTACAATGTACACACACACATTACTATTAAATTGGCGAGTCAAGAGTCCGGTGGGTAGGGTTTAATTACGGCCGATATTAGGCATCTACAAAATTTACAGTATTACTCAGTTTATTCTGATTTGAAATTTAAAAAAAAACTCACCATTCAACCATAAAGCTAATAATCGATGTCACAAAAATAATCAAAATGGTTAAAGTTCTGACTTCAACTCCTGGGTTTTCTGCTCGATTTTATATTTCTTTCAAAAACGTGCGGATTTTTTATTTTTTAATAAATAAAATAAAAGCCACAGACTTCTTTTTTAGAACTTTCAATAAATAAATGCATTGTGTTGTTTTTTTTCAAATTGACCAAAGCCTATTTGCAAACCACTGCTCTACGGTCTAAGTGCAGTAAAAAAAAAAGGTGTGAAAATCAAGTCTAATTTGGTTAATTAGCGAGTTTAATCAAGACAAATCGTCAAAATTTTGTCTTGCATTTGTTGTAATTGTGATAAAATATAGACTATCATCTTTACTCTTGATCGTATTGGCTTTAAATTCTGGCCATGCAGTCCTCGCGTTCTAGGTGATAATGTCCAACAAGGCTGTATAAGTGGACCGAATCGTCCGTTTTCCAATCTCATATATAAGAAGTTAATATGTAAAGTTTACAATTTGAAATCCCACTTAAATTTAACAAAGTCAAGTGTTGTAATAGGTTCTTTCTTTCAATTCCTCTAACTTATTATCAAATATGCTTATTTGGCGCTCCATAGATGACGAGGATGCTGAGGAAACTGAGTAAAAAATAATTTATACAAGCCCTCTACAACATCCTGGTAGCCAGTATGGCATCCAGTTGATGTAAACATCAAGAAAAATGTGAAAAAAGACAATATTTTATGTAATAGACATTTGTAGAAGTGCATTTTCTCGAAAAAGAACAAAAAGGTATTTTTAAGAAAGCGAAATTGCAAGTTATCACTCGGTGAAAGTAGCAACTTTTAATGTAATATGAAAAGGTCAGAGGTAGTAAACAAATTGTCCAACTTACCATTTGGCAGAAATTAGTGTACCAACATGAAAAGCGTGCATCTCATGAAAATTTACATCAAAACACCCGTGTATTTACCGACGGTCGTTATATTTAAAGGCGCCATTACATTTAAGATTATTCCCAACCTGTGTACTTTAAGATTGTAAATGGATCAATATTTCAATAAATATAAGTTCTTCAAATATAAAGATTTATTGTTTTATTCTGTTTATTCACAAAAGATAGCTAAAATATATAGAATTTGTCAAGATTTATCTGAAACAAACTAAGATTTGGGTGGATTTGGGTATTTCGTGCCACCCGAAAAAGGAACCACTGGATTTATCCAAAAATAAAACATGCTCAATTTTCAATTACATCATCTGAAGCTTCCCCCGGTGGTGGATCTGGTGGAAGCGGGGGATTCTCTTCTCCTGGAGGCAGGGGAAGCTGAGACGGCATTGATACAACGGGTACCCCACCCATCAGCGATTGCATAGGCATTCCTGGGACCATTCCCGGAGGCATCCAGCCCTGTTGGGAGTGCATGGGAACCATCTGGTATTGTGGCTGAATGAATGCTTGTTGCATTGGCTGCCATCCTGGAAACATTTTTCAATGAAGTGCATAAAATATATAATTTTGCTTTCTTTCCGAAGGTAAATAATGGCCGCGTGCAGTCTGTATCATTGAAGCGCTTTCACGTTGGTTTGTGATAAAACCTGAACTCGGTCGTGACATAGGTATGGTTACCGGACCCCTGGACGGACAGGCTATATGTCCAGTAAATGGATTTCTAGCTAGTCATACAAGGACTAACGTTAGAGTCTCAGTAATCAATATATAATATAAAGTAAGGCACTCCCTCTTAACGAGCTCTAGCTTTAATAAATTTGGATATGTTTTATAATGTCCTTCATGTGGCCAAATATTTACAAATCAATAAACTGTGTTCAACATATGTAATTCATGCGTATTTATGATTATTGTAAATAATTTAAGTCAGCATCAAATTTCTAAAATTTCTGTTGCACAAATAACACATGTAAGTACCTAGTTTGACATAAAGCACTTAAAATAAAGCCAACTACTTTTCATAACACACAATGAATCCAACAGAATATTGATAAATCTTTGATTGATACATGTGTTTAATAATAATCATGTCCTGTTTTCACTAATCTGCAGCAATGACATCAGAATTGATATATGTGAGTTTCAATGCACCATATTAAGCAAAACTACATAATGTAGATAAATAATAGAAAAAACTAAATTTTATACATACATTGCAAATAGCAAAGTTTTATACAGTAAGTTCAGAAAAACCACACTGTACACATTTCCCGTTGTTTGCGAACGGATGAGGGAGGGGCGGTCTATCGTCTCGTATGGAGTATATCCTTTTGGCTGCGTGGGTAGGCTTGTTTTCTGGGTGTGACAATTCAATGCGTATTTCACTTTTTCATATTTAGATCCTTTATTTGGGTTAAGATCTTTCATAACGAGGAGTAGGTGGGTTGGAGTTAATTCACCAATGCAATTAGCAATTAAAGATATTCTTATATGAAAAAGTGAAATATGCTAATGCGGAATCGCCACACTCAGAAAGCACAGCATCCCCACAGATCCAAAAAGTAGATAGGAAAAAAGAGCATGTTTTTATAGGGAATATCAATTTCAGATAAGCCACCACAAACAATTTACAAAAGAGATCCCTTGGGGATACCGCCTTGGAACGGTCAGTGGCAATAAACAATTGGTCACTAGGATTTAAACCAGGTTCTAGGGTGCACCAACCCCACACTTGCCCCAACATGTTCTCATATCAACAAACAAGACGTCTTGGTGAAATAACTCCAACCCACCCATCAGCGAAACAATGTTGCGTGCAAAAGCACACAAAACACATTTACATGAGAACCTGATGGGGAACATCCAAGGCCGTCATACCTTAGATCCTTGTTTAACCCCCACCCCACGTGGCAATATGCATTACCATCGTACGTATTTTATGTATGCTAGGAGGTGGCAGAGTCGAAATATAGAGCCTTGCGATAATCCGGAGAGAACTGCTGCATTAACTTTGAAAGACGTCAAACCCTCGTCTTGTTTTTGTTTATTGTTCGTTATGACTTTCTGAAACTGATAATAGACTCACACTTTCTTTTTCTATGTGCTATTTGGCTATGTGGGGTGGATGTGTTTTCTTAATGTGACTGTTCCCAATATGTCTGACTCATTTGTTCAACAGATTTTCAACTAAATTAAATACGTCAACCAAATTCGTTGAATTGATATCCCCGGCCGAACAAGGCAAACTAGAATTTGATTTGGTGTTCCGCAGAACACATCTGTTGCTCGTGTTGAAATGTGGGCCTATGTTTTATCATATATGATAAACAGATGTACTTTAAGTTGCAGTTCATACTACAAAATTACTGATTCAATTATAATTGATCAGGTATTGTATTTGTTATTGTACAGTTTAAGCAAAATTATGTTTGAGTTCAAATCTTTTAAATGGAGCATAACTCAAAAGAAATACCTTCATTAATACAAATAACATATATCAAGTACTGTGTCCAAAAAGCACGAATACTTTCCAAGTTATAAGCAATTAAGTTTCAGGTTAAAGTTGTTTTAAAGGGATATAACTAAAAGTTTACATGGAGTTAATAGGACAAGTACATTGAAGGTTATGGGCACCATCAGGTTTCATCATAAAGTGAAATGAAAAGGACCTAACTAAAATCAAACTTGAGTTATCCTTCTTGTTGTCACAGATGGTCTTATTCCTGCAGATAATATGTTCCAAGTATTAAGTTAATAGGACAAGTACTTTCAAAGTTTTAAACAACATTAAGCTTGATATTAAAATAATTTGACAGGGGCATAACTAAAAAAATGTGAAAAATGAGTTATTATTCTTGTTGTTAAAATGGATTCGTTCATCCAGCTGATATATTACACGTATTAACTTAATACGACAAGTACTTTCAAAGTTATACTGTTATACTGTCATAGACAACATTAGGTTTCATCTTTTAGTCCTTTGAAAGGGACGTAACGCAAAAAGTAGCCAAACAGAAGTTATCATTCTTGTTGTCACAGATGCAGATTATATTTCCAAAGTATTTATTAAGTTAAAAGGACAAGTACTTTCAATATTATAGGTTTCATATTAAAGCCATTTGATAGGGGTATAAACAAAAATAGTCAAACAGGGGTTATCATTTTTGTTGTAAGAAATGACTTTGCCCCTGCAGATGATATATTCCACGTATTAAGTTAATAGGGCGAGGACTTTCATAGTTGTAGGCAACATTATGTTCCATATTAAAGCCATTTGAAAGGGGCATAACTAAACAATAGCGAAACAGAATTACCATTCTTGTTGTCAAAGATGGCTTTGTTCATGAAGATGATACATTCCAAGTATAAAGTTAATAGGACAAGGACTTTTAAAGTTATAGGCAACATTAAGTTTCATAATTTTTCAAGTCATTTGAAAGGGACATAAATAAAAAAATAAGATAGAGTTATGGTTCTTGTGCAAAGCATATCATCTCACTGCCCTTTATCAATATTCCAAGTTACCCTTATTTCCCTTTAATGGTTTTAAAGATAAATCGATGTACATTTTTTTCTTGAAATAAAGGACAATAACTCTGCAGAAAATTTACTTATAAAAATACACAAAAAAACAATACTTGACGGGCATCATCTCAGTATGCTCGTTCATATTTGTTTCCAGTTTCATGAAATTCTACCAGTTGATAGTCATACTGGTTACGGTATTGAAATCAACCATTTATCAACAATTTGCCCATTGTTTTCTCGTTTAGGGCAAACACATTCTTTATCTGGGGACCATACGCCGCTGAACATGGAATGGTATTAATCTGAAAATACCGCATTGAAGGTTCCATGTTCACCGCGATATGTATACTTGTTGTTTGGGATGGATCAAATTGTACTGTTCATGGTGTAAATATGGAGTTGCGCTTAACCCAGGACTAGGCGGCGTGGGCAGTAATTTGCATTTCCATTATGGCCCATGAACATGCTTAATATAATCAAACCGAGCCTGCAATATGTTCGTATTTGTCTTGTTCGGTGGCTTTCAAAGTTCCCTTTTCATCGATTTAAGTCAAATCGAGCCTGCAATATTATTATTTTTATATTAAGTTGCCACTAAAGTTCCTTTCGTCTATTAAAATACCACAGTAGCGTTATTTGAGTCGTGTGGTGGCTATAAAAAAGTCTCACCGCACATTCAATCAGTGCTGCTTTTAATTTTCGCCTTTTGCAGGATGTTTGCTATACGTAATATATATATATTTATGTAAATATTGAAATAGATGAAAATGGAACTTTGAAAGCAATTGAACACTACAAATATGAAAATATTGCAGGCTCGGTTTGATTGAGCATGTTCATGGTCAGAAATGGAAATAATTCATGTTACTGTCCACGCCGCTCAGACCGGGTTGAGCGCAACTCAATATTTATACCAATAAACAGTACAATTTTTAACCATCCCAAACGATGGTGTGCATATGGAGGTGAACATGAGTTGCGCTCAACTCAGGGCTGGGCGGCGCTGAAAGTAATATGCTTTTCGATTGCTGTTCTTGAAATACTTTCAAAGACCACTTTTCATATATTTATTATGATGTTTTAAGTGTTTGAAATACGAAAACGAAAATTCATGATGTATATGCTTACGACAAACGGTAACATCAAAACAGAATCACATTTTCTTTGTTTCATCAATGACCTTCAAATTATTTTAAAACAATCTGGAAGACACGATATGTTTTCTCATTTTTAATCAAATTTAGAATCTGGATGACGAAGCCGATGCTATTGTAATTAGAACACATCATTGATCTTGAAATGTTGCTTTCCAGGTATATGTTATTATTTAAATCAAGTTGGTAATGGGATTAAACAGGATTAAAAATGATGGTGCCTCTTGCTGGAAGCGAACCCGCACCGTCACGGCGACAGCGCCTAGCCCTGCAATTCTTGCTACGCAACCAATTGAGCTAACCGGGACAACCCCAAAAAAGGTTGATCGGATAGCCCTGATAGACGTAACAATCACTGCGTGACATCGGTAACGGGTTATTTTACTGATAACAGTACTGACTATATGTACGGGGCGACTTTTTACGGCCGCCACACTGCACAAATAGCGTTTCTAAAATCGTTTATGTCTGAAATATGCGTGGCACTGATTATTCAAATGCTCTCGATGCACTGCAATCCAAAGAAAGTTATTTTACAGGTTGAATAGAAACATCTTGTAAACAGTGTTCAAAATGTTTGAAACGTGGAATAAAATGTTTTAACACTGTTATTCTTTCCGATTTTAGAACAGTGTTACTGTCCACGCCGCCTAGCCTCGGATTAAGCGCAACATTTTTTACACCAATAACCAGTACAATTAAGATCCATCCCAAAGGATGGTATGCAAAAGACGGTGAACATGGAACCTTCAATGCGGTTTTTTTTCAGATAAATATCATTCCATGTTCAGCGGCGCCAGATAAAATAATGAGTTTTCCCTAAACAAGAAAATAATGGGCGGACTTAACAGAATATAATTATGATAGGGAATCTGTGAATATAAATCCTTTATATCACAAACAACACCAATGGCAAAATTTAAAAAGCAGGAAGTATATCCTAGGGGTGATTGAACAATATCCAAATATATATTCATTATATTGGCTAGGATATTGAAACCACCCATCTTAAAACTGGCCGAAATATTAAAAAAAACCTAATTTTAGAGGTACTGTTAACATTGTCCTCAACGACCTTCAAAGAACATAACTGACAACAGCACTGATTGAATGTATGAGGAGACTTTTTACTGCCGCCACACGGCACAAACAACGCTACTATGATATTGAAATAGATGAAAAGGGAACTTTGAAAGCCACCGAACGCCACAAATATGAAAATATTGCAGGCTTTGTTTGATTGATTCTGTTCAAGGACAGTAATGGAAATGCATATATTACTGCTCACGCAGCCTAGCCCCGGTTTGAGCGCAACTCAATATTTATACCAATAACCGGTACAATTTAGATCCATCTCAAACGATGGTGTGCATATGTCTTCTAATCTATCAAAACAACTTGTATTTTTTATTCATATGGGAAATTGTTGGTGAAAGTGTGAGGTTAGTGCAACCTGGAACCTGGTTTAAACCACATGTTGCAATTTTTTTGCCTGCCACTGGCCGTTGCAATACGGAAACCTCTCAGGTTTTCATTTTCGTTAAAATCTTGTGGTGTCTGTATTTAATTAAATGGATCATTTTGTAAACCGTATTGTTTTTTTTTCTTTTTTTTGACAGCTGACAGGCTGTGTTTTCTGAATGTGGATATTCATGTCGTGCGTATTTACCTTTAAAGTTACACACAACTAAAATTCCTTTTTCTCGTGTCACCATAATATAAGAAAGACGTCTTTGCTCAAACGGTATATATTTAACGTAATTTGCCATTTATCTATTCTGCCTTGAAGACGTTTACTTTAAACAACTATTTCAAATCAAGGGTCTTTGGTAATTTTCCTTGAAACTTTTATTAAAATATGGTCTTACGCAGAAACAACACTGCAGCAGCAACCGGATGTTCAACGGCGCTTTGCATACTCTGCGATTAGTGCTGCCACTCACAGTTCCGATGTTTCCTTTTTCATTTATTGTTTTATGGTGTATTTCGTGGGGAGAGGGGGGGGGGGGGGGGGGGGAGGAGCGGGGCACTGGTTATGCTTTCCGTACCTGTATAATGAGTGCGGAAGTTTCCAGATATTAACGTACTTTTGTTCATATGGTTATATCATCATCAACATCATATTCGTTACTTCTAACATTTTATTTCTAACTGCGACCAAATACATTTTTAAAATTCTCACACTCTGATCAAAGAAAAAAACAACAACTTTTCTTAGAAATGCCAACTGTAATCAGTTGAAATGCACGTGTTATACCTTCAGTGTGTGGTATGCGTGGTGTACTTTTAATGGTTGCATCATTATCGTTTTGGCAGATAATTTTAAAAGAGTTTTAAAAACACAAAATTTCACCCACGAAAGAAATTTTTAACAATTATTTGTAATATTTATGAAACCACACATTAACCGACATTTTATCTGCTCCAGCTGGTTGTACAAAAGAAATTTGTTGTTTTCTTGTATTTTGTTGTAACTGTCTATTAATGTTTTTGCGTAGGCCTGATGTTGTGTGCTCTACTATTGGTCATTTTGAATTAAGCACCTGAGAAGCATATTAGCAGGTCTCTGAACACGACGATAAGAAAAACCAGACTCGGTTTGATTGAGTTTTCTCACACCTCCATTTCCAAATGCAAATTTATATGTTAAAAATTATGGTCAGCGGTGGTCATGAATACGTCAATAAAATAAGTGTTTCTTAACATATGAAATGCAAAGAACATATATCATAAAATACTTCATTGAGAGCAAAGGAATATATTTTCGGCAAAAATTAAAACAATGTCAACTTAATTATGATTACAAAATAATAAAAAGATAAATAGACATATACATGTATCATATTTGTGGACGTCTAACAGAATTGATAAGCTATGTTCTAGTACATGAAAGAACAATTATTGCCCCTGTGCACAGTAACGAATTATCAAGTTCAACGTTTAGAAACCACATTGCAATTTTGATTTTGTTTTTAAAATATCGCACGCTTTTGGGATGGTCTTTTTTTTTTTATTTATTATTTGAATAACAAGCCACACTGATTGAAGCCAGGGCTGGAGGTTATAAAACTGAGATTGGAAACCAGTCTCAAATCTCAAGCATCTGATTGGCTGAAATGGCGACTGGTCACCATTTCAGCCAATAAGATGCTTGAGATTTGAGACTGGTTCCATGCTCTGTTTCATAACATTGGGCACTGGAAATGAACACGTCTAAGATTTCCCGCTAGATAACAGACAGAGACTTTACCAAATTCCTCTTCATGTCGTTATATAGTCGTAAAAATGTCAAAATAATTAGCTCATCGTTCTTTGTCTGAATACTTACTAGAAATTTTAAATGCATGTTTGCAGATTTCTCAGAAATTCAAATGTCTCGTAAATGATATCTGAATATAAATCTTTGCCAAAATGATGCAAGTCCAAGGATAGGCTTCTTAATTACAAATTATGGACGTAATAGCGGGTAATTATAATTTTGTAGAAGATCAAATAATTGAACACTTTTATTTTGTTATTTGTTTTGCGGAAGAAAATTTATTTCTTGATGTTTCCGTAAATATGTTCTTTTATATTTTTAATTTATAACAAAGAAATGAATTGCATATGTAGAATTATCCTTTTAAATTAAAATATTTTTAACATATTGCATAGACTTAAAAAGTATAAAAACTGTACATGTTCTATTTTGTTTTGATTGCTTTTGTTGAGATATATTGTTTATTAAAACGAGTCTGCTGTTGTGGTCAGCTTTACCCGGGGCTAGGCGGCGTGGGCAGTAGTAAGCATTTCCATTACTGCCCATGAACAGGCTCAATCAAACCGAGCCTGCAATATTTTGATATTTGTCGTGGTCGAGGGTCTTCAAAGTTCCCTTTTCATCCATTATACATACCTCTATTGATCACATTGAACATAATGTTTATTGTAGCACATCTGTGTCTACACTAATATTCTGTTTGGTCACATGAAAAAATCATTATATACATATCATTATAATTATAAATCTCGTATTTTCCAATTTATAAAATGCATATAAATGAATTACTTGGAATAAAACTGCAATCTTCTTACACTTTATTTTAAAAACTTGTGTTGATTGTTATAAGATACAGTATTTGAAACGACTATACTCTTGTCAAGGAAAATCCCGAAAAATGAAACCGAGTACAATATAAGAAAATATGCAAATACTTACACCTGCCTATTTCAAATTAAAAATAAGCAATACGTGAAATTTAATTCCAAAAAATTTAATAATCAACAAGCGCTTTTGAACAACTGCTACAATTTTTTAAACAATAACAAATTCAACACTTTATTGTATTATTGTAATTTTAAATCATTGTCCTTTTTAAATCTCTTCCATTTATTATTTGATTTGGTTGAAATTATAGAGAACGAAAATTAATTTTCGAATGATTCCACGTCATATTTGTTAGGAAATATAAGTTTGCTAGTGACTAATCTAAATGTTGAACAGTAAAATTTAAATAAATGAAGGATACATTTAATAAATTCTCACGATTTCCCGTATAATCTTATCTTTTACTCTTATATTCCATTTTGTTTAATTATAATTTAAATTTAAATTATAATTAAAAACATATCATCAATCGTCCTGCAAAGACTACTGAGAAATTTGTCAAATTTACTTTGTAGCATTTACTTATTAAACACCGGCATTACAATATTATTTCAAATATAACTTAAATTATTTAAAATAATGCCAAAGTATAATCCAGTCCTGACATCAAGTCCTGACAGAAGAATAAACTTATCGTTTGTTAGTAGGACGGCATGGATAAATGGTAACTCTATTTTATATTTTACAAATATCAATATTAATGTTAATGCATGCTTCTGCAATAAAGCCCTATACTGAAGCCACTGACGGGTGATATTAATACTATGTTACCTTTAAAACATAAATTGTTTTCAAACATCAGAATTTAAAATATAAACTTTAGAAGAACTGTAGACAAAGTATATGTGATCTAGTATTCTTACACAGTCGACGTACGAGTGAATAATTTCGTGTTCAGTCAATGATAGGTATTATATGTAGCAAATTAAATATTAACCACATATGAGACAGCGGAAGTATTCCACGCTGAACCGTGAATACGGAGCATCAACTTAGTCAGGCATTCTGGCTAATACTATAACTAACATAATCATGATCAATAATAATGATAATAATAATTATAATAATTATTATTATATAAATATATAAAAAATAAATAAAGTGATAGTGTTATTGGTTTCGATGTCCTGCTTCGATGATGCCTGAGTGATATGTTTATGATAGAATATTTTATATAATTATATGCATGTCAAACACAAAAGGACTTTATGTATTTACAAATATAAATAATATATCATTTTTCAAATCATAGTATCTATATTACTACAGTTATGACAGAGTATTTCGAATAATTATACACATAACACTGAAAGAAAATATATAACCAAATGATGTTCGATTAACAATTATTATAAACAGATAACAAAACATAGTAATTAAAATGAAACAATACTTCTATTAATTTGTAGACGCCAAAAAGAATTTATACACAGGATTTCAGAATAAAGTAAAAAGACCAGAAGAAGCACTAAAATCATATTATAATTATAAGTAATATGATAGCAAAGTAAAAGAAAACATCATGCTAAAGTACAAAGATGTTTGAACTGATATTATTGAGCTTGTCCTCTTTGAACCTCTTTAGTACGTCACCCCTGATCGCACGTGTCGGCATCCGTAGCAGTATCACATTTATGCTTAAGTACAGGATTTATATGTTTCGTTTCGTCTTTCACGTTATTATTCTGAATTGTTAATATAATAAGATTTGAGTGTTGTAATTTATACCCACTGTTTTCAAATAGCAGTTACATTTCCGGATTGAAACAATAATCAAAATTTTAAAATCGTCAATAACGTTTGTAAGGTGTTGCATCATAATACACAATTATTAAGTTTTAAAGCTACGATTTGTTAGCTCTAATAAACAATTGTAAGATAACATTATCTCTTACTTGTTTTAAATTATTATTATTGACGTGCGTTCGTCATATTATTGACATAGCATGTATTATAACTATAAAATGACTAAAGGTAAAGTGGAATTACCAATCTCAATACAATTTTAATTAAGGTTTCTTGGCACTGTAAACGATAGTTCAGAACAGCTGATATGGGTTCCTGTTATTACTGGCACATTTTTAAAATATGCTTCAGCCTTCACGAACGATGTGTTTTATTTTTTCATTTTTTCTTATTTACGAAAGATTGAATATATTAAAAAATCGAAATGTATTATTGATAATTATGTATTAATTATACCACATTCTTACTTATCTGTAGCCAAAATTCGTAACTAAAAACATAATTATTTGCTTTCAATTTCATAACAGAGTCGTCTAGAACAATTTACTAAAATAGCCTGATTATCATAAACTATCACAATTATAAGAAATCAAGAAAGATTATAACTTTGTCATTCTTGGTATTCTGATAAGGCTGCTAAGCAGAATACGTATAGGGCAGTCCTTGAAATTTTCATTCTGATAAATATGTCTTTCAAATGTCCAAATATATGTTCGACGTTTTTACAACAGAACTTAATTACGCTGAATTTTAAATACCAGAAAAAAACGGTTCTTTTTTGGAAACGTTTAAATTAAAGCTTTTGTCGAGAATATTGTTGTCTTGTGGCATCATTATCGATCAATAATATGCAGAACACTTACTTGATTGTATCGTAATAATTATGTGTAAATTGAAAGTAATGAATGTTAAAGTTTATTATATTAAAATAAATTTTACATCATCATATTGCATAAAATGTATACCTGCAATTATTCATTTAGCATTGAAAAGTTTGAAGTGTATGCTTGACATGTTATTTATTTTAAAATGTTTACTCTAAAACGCTTATAAATTGATACCTTTGTTACCATTTAGTAACGAAAGTTCAAACATTTTAGGGGTAATATTCAGTAAAGTTTAGTGTTTGTACTTTCTTATTTTTATGTCTGTTTGAAGAAGAAAATAAAATGAAGTGAACAAGTGAAAATAAAACTATATGAACAAATGAAAATGTAACATGTTGAAAAATATTTAATATAAAAAAGTGAAATATGCATATCAGGATTGGCCACATCCAGCAGACACAGCCTCCCCACACAGCCAAAACGTAGAGACGAAAAGAGAGCATGGTATTACAATAATCAGTTTCAAAATGGACGCCACAAACAATTAACGAAAGTGAGAACCCGAGGGGTTAACGCCTTGGATCGGTCAGTGGCAAACAATTAGATATTAGACCAATTTAGTTTATTAAATGCTCAAACTCTAGTTCTTGTACAACAACAAAATTATCCGTGCTCTTAACATCTTGTCTTACAGCTATAAAAGAACATGTAATTAGGTATTGCGAAAAAGTTTTTGTAACCACTGGCAAAAAATTATTTTGGTCTATGAAGAAGCTTAAATCAAATAATTTTCAGGCGTTCTCTTTGTCTACTTATGATTTTTCAACACTATATACTTCTCTCCCTCATAATTTAATAATCACAAGCTAGCCAGTCTCATTGAAAAAACTTTTGCTAGAGAAAATAAAACATTTATCGCTTGTAATGAACATAGGGCCTTCTTTACAGATGGTTCTTATGATAATAATACTTCATGGACCTGTCAAGACCTTGCCCAGGCGCTCACATTTGTATTGGATAATATTTATTTGAGATTTGGTACCTCTATTTATAAACAAGTAATAGGCATTCCAATGGGTACTAATTGTGCACCCCTTGTTGCTGATCTGTTTTTATACTGTTATGAAAGAGACTTTATGTTATCTCTTTCTACCGAACATCAAGATGATATTATTACAGCTTTTAATAACATCTCGAGGTACCTTGATGATTTATTAAATATAGATAATGACCATTTTCCATCACTTGTTAATAAGATTTATCCTAAAGAACTACATCTTAATAAAGCGAACACTTCAGAAAAGCAAGCAAACTTTCTTGATCTTAATCTGTCCAATGAACATGGTTACGTCACTACTAAAATATATGATAAAAGAGATGATTTTAATTTTAATATACATGTAGTAAATTTTCCGTTTTTAGACGGTGTTGTTCATCGTGCAACATCTTACAGGGTTTATTTCTCACAGCTTGTTCGCTTGCAACGATGTGAATGATTTCAATGAACGTAATCTGTGCATTACAGAAAAACTTTTAAAACAGGGTTATCGGCATCACAAACTAAGGAGAACCTTTTGCAAGTTTAATCGCCGATATCCAGATCTAATTCATAAATACAGGTGCAGTTTAAAATCACTATTGCAACAAGGTATTTCACAGCCGTTTTTTTATGGATATTTAATTTACAAACTTAAGAAGATAAAAGCCAATGCTAATTTCTCCCGGTTATTCGTAAAAACCATCTGTAAATTTAAAAAGAAAGGATACCAACATGATTTTTTAATGCGCTCTGCAGGCCTAGTGATTAACCCATCTACAGTTGATCATTATGCCTACCTCTTTGGTTGCACGACGGTGGCAGGGGTTTAAGAGTTTATGAAGGTTTATGGGGAAATCTTTTCTTTAAAGAACCCAGAAGCTCGATTCGTTTCTTTTATCCCTGTCATCGTGTTCTTGCTGATTTTACTCCAGGAGCTCTGGCAATGCTATTAGCTTCTTATGTTTTTATATGTTTGTGTGCTTTTGCATGCAACATTGTTGAGCCGATGGGTGGGTTGGAGTTATTTCACCAAGGCAACTTGTACTTGTTTTGTGATACGAGAACCTGTTGGGGCAAGTGTAAGGTTGGTGCACCCTAGAACCTGGTTTAAACCCCCAGTGGCAAAATTATTTTGCCACTGACCGTTCCAAGGCGGTAACCCATCGGGTTCTCACTTTCGTTAATTGTTTGTGGCGTCCATTTTGAAACTGATTATTGTAAAACCATGCTCTATTTTCCTCTCTACCTTTTGGCTGTGTGGAGAGGCCGTGTCTGCTGGATGTGGCCATTCCTGATATGCATATTTCACTTTTTTCATTAATTAATGAAAACTTACCTATACTGAATAATATAATCTCTTTTGCCATAATTTCTGTGAAAACTAAACATTTAAAACAAAATTAAGGTTATGAAAAAAAAAACATTTTATTTTCTTGAATTGAAGTATAGGAGGATAAATTTAGCAGGCACGGTCATATTCTATGTTGAATAATTCGTCAATATAATGCAGAATGCTGTTTAATGATAAAATATTATCATCTTCAAATTCAAAAAAAATGCTTATCAGTTATAACCAGAATAAATAAAAATAAAATAAATAAGACAGAATACACAGCCTAGAAGTAGAGAGAAAAAGAGAGCATAGGTTTATAAATGATATAAATACACTTTGAATCGAACCCGACGGCGACAGCGCAAAAATGAACGAAACACCGCTGAGCGATTTCGTAGCAGTATAAAACAGACCAGCAAAAAGTTGTGCACCGTTAGTGAAAAGAGGAAATATTATTTCTTGTTTTATAGCTCGACTATTCGTATAGATGAAAATGGAAAATTGAAAGCGACCGAAAGTGTAGGGAAGCTGTCCTACTCAACCCGGTGTCGGTGTCAGTGTCGGCGTCAGCGTCTCACCCCCAAGAATATACTTCCTGTTTTGTTTTTTTAATTTTGCCTTAAGCGTTGTCTGTGATATGCAGGATTTATATTCTAAGATCTCCTGTCAAAATTCTGTTCTGTTTAGTTCCACCCATTGTTTTCTCGTTTAGGGCATACCCATTCTTTTAAATGGGGACCAAACGCCGCTGAACATGGAATGGTATCAATCTGAAAATACCGCATTTAAGGTTCCATGTCAACCGCCATATGCACACCATCGTTTGGGATGGTCAAAATCGTACTGTTTATTGACGTTAATATTGAGTGGCGTTCAATCCGAGGCTAGGCGGCGTGGGCAGTAATATGCATTTCCATTCTTGTCCATGAACAGGCTTAATCAAACCGAGCCTGCAATATTTTCATATTTGTCATGTTCGATGTCTTTCGTTCCCTTTTCATCTATTTCAATATCACAGTAGCGTTGTTTGTGCCGTGTGGCGGCTGTAAAAAGTCTCCCCGTACATTCAATAAGTGCTACTATAAATTACGTCCTTTGAAGGTCGTTGAGCACGATGTTTATATACTTTGTTAATCACGGTTTGTACCCAGATAATGAGAATCGCGGATAACGATAGATTGTGAGTATAATAATAGATCGCCAGGTCGGAGAAAACAGCATGGAGAGGTTAGTTATTGTATGAATTTCATGTTATTGTGATCTAATACTTATCTTTTGCGATAGATAACAATCAAGCGATGTCCTACCCTTCATCTGATACCCATACATTCGGAATCGGCCGTCAGATAAAGAGGAAAATGATCACGCAACATCCCTGATTTCTACAAAAAAAATTACATATTATGCCCATTTAAAATACTGTATAGCGCTTAATATTGGCGGTGTAAAATTTTGGCGTATTTTAAAGTGTTTTATATTGGCGGGGTCATATTTTGGCCTTTACAAGCCAGACCGCCAAAATAAAACCCTTGATGAAAAATGACGGAAATTGGACAATGGAAGAGAAAAGTAAACTGTGGCGGGTATGCGATCGTATAGTGGAGAGAAACACAGTACTTCAGGTTCGACCTTTTAATTTGAACTGATTCTGTTTATACAACGTCAACAAAAGTGATGTCATCGACGTCACATCAAAGTACGCCAAACGGCATAACGACGTTACGTTCATAACAATGGGGGCCGCGAAAAGTAAATAATTTCTTAAAATCACAAATTGTTAGAGTTAATGTCTTTGAATGAAATAAAGTATTTTGAAATTATTTAATAATGTCATCTCGAAAATTATCAAAACTGAATCACTTAGCACAGTCTCTAAAAACTCAATAATGTTTCGCTAAGTCACAAAGCTCTTTGGATCCGGATCAGTGAATCACTTTCCGTGGATACAGTTTCACGATTGGACGGTTGGTTTCTCCTGTAGCTGTCCGTATTTTTTTTGCAGAACGCACCAGGCCATCTTTTCCCTGTAGTATTTCTTCGACCCGGGCAAGGTTCCATTGTGATCGCGGGACATCACCGTGGATTTGAACAGTGTCTCTAACACGTATGGTCTGTTGATTTCTGCCGGAAGCCTTATGATGTTCACGAAGGGCCGTTAGGTATTTGTGCTTCCATCTTTCCCGGAAGTCGTGGATTAATGTCTTCTGAATACTGGCCCATTTTGTTATGTATGCAGCTGAATTTATTCTCAGATCTTTGAGGGGGTGGGGTAGAAGGCTGCGCTCTGACTAGGTTAGGCTTCTGACTGGTAGGTGGGTAATCATCTCCTATAAGAGATTTAGGTGTACTTGATTTGGGAATAGTGCTGCAACTTCCATTTTCAGTGGTCGGTTTCAAAACATCCTGCGATGATCTATCTAACCCCTAATCTTCTATCTGCCTGATCTTTTCTAAATCAACCTATGTGTGACTGGTCAAAACAAACATCATTGACATGGGTAGCACTTCCGATCTATGTTTGCGCAGGGGTCCAGAAAGAAGATATCCTATCCTAGACTGAACGGCAGTTGGTCCATCGCCACGTATAGTCTGATCCTGTACTATGTCCCAAAAGTGATCTGCTCCTATGAGAAGTTCTATCTTGAAGTGGGTGTCGCCGGTGAGTGGATGAGCAAGTTTGAGATCCCGCAGGTAGGTGTACTTCTTTACTTCGTGTTGGTACGTGTTCAATGGTACGGAAATCTCGGGCACAATGAGTACCTTTATGGGAATTGCTCCATTGCCTGCTTGTAGGTACACGGTTGCTGTCTCTAGATGACTCACGCGTCTCTGTGTGTCTTCAAATGCGGATAGGTTAGTGGTTTCGCGTCCTGTCGGCTTCAGCTTTAACTTGTCGGCAAGTTTCTGTGTCAAGAAGGAACTCTGTGCTCCCTCATCGAAGAGTATGCTAGCTGTTGTAGACATGTTGGTTGATCTTACCTCAGAAACTGCGGTCTTGAGAACGACAGGTCCACGTTCAATAGGGTGCGCTGAATGAAGAACGGATGATGTGGTGTCGGTATTGTCCGGTATATCCTGTGGTTTAGTGTGTGTTTGGTTCTTGTTGCAGATGCTGGTGTGATGACGCTGAGCACATATTTTGCAGTTAAACCTAGATCTACATCCAGCAACTTTATGTTTACCAAGACAATTCATACACAATTGGTGCTGTATTACAAACTATATCCTTTTATCATAACCCGGCACAACTGTGCATTCAGAAGTAAAATGGGATGCTTTACAGAACGTGCATGATTTTTCGTGCATTTGTCTGGAGAACGACTTAGTCATGGGGGATTTCTGTGATCGGAAACCACGTTTCTCGGACTGTGTGAGAAATGTACTTGTTGTGAAGTAATTTGTTCTACTTACATCAGCAGATCCTGCGTCAAGTATGGTAATTTCTTTCAAGAGACCCCTCATTACCTCGGAAAGGCTCCATGACATCGATCCGTATTCAAGTACGATATTCCGACGTATTTCCTGTGGAAGTTTTTGCATGATCACAGGGCTAAGGAGAGATCCATAGGTGTCCTGCGCCTGTCCCATCGAGTCTAGTGCTCGGATGTACGTCTCTGTGGTGTCATGAAAAGTCCCGAGGCTGGAGAGATTATGATTAGGAGCTGAAATATCAAGCAGGGATTTCATGTATGTGTCAATGATTTTATCTCTCTGCCCAAACCGATCCTGTAGAAGTGATACTGCTTTTTCGTAATTTGCATTTGTTAAAGCGAATCCTGCAACTGGATGAGTAGCCTCGTCCATAAGCAAACTTCGCAAGTATGTGAATTTCTGCACTGCGGTCAATGAGTGGTTAGAATGAATGGCTGACTCATAAGAGTCCCAGAATGCCTGCCATTCAAGAATGTTTCCATTGAATCTAGGCAAGTCTAATTTTGGCAGTCTGTGGTAGGCTGTATGGCGGGAATGGTCAGTAGTATTAGTGCAAGTAGAACTTTCAGTAGCAGTAGACAAATCCGCACTATTGCGTAAGGGGGATAATCTCTGTGAACGTGAAGTTTTGCGAATTTGCGTTACGATTTAAAAATACTACTATCCTGAAGTTGACCACTTTCAAAATCTTGCCTTGTATGTCAAACTTATAATCGTCGTGAGTGATAATCTCATTCTCGATCTCGTCCTCTTCGGAGATAAGGTCAAGTAGCTGCTGGTGGATCTCGCAAATGGTACCCAGCTTCTGTCTGAGTGAATCCTCAATATTCTGTAGCTGCTCTGATGTTGCGAACTCCGCATCAGCCTCAATAGCTTCAAATTTCGTCCATAGTCGGGATATTGCACCCTTGTGGCCTTTCAGCATCGAGCGTAATTTAGAAGTCATTGTTGTTTTACTCACGGCACCAATGTGGCGGGTATGCAATCGTATAGTGGAGAGAAACACAGTACTTCAGGTTCGACCTTTTAATTTGAACTGATTCTGTTTATACAACGTCAACAAAAGTGACGTCATCGACGTCACATCAAAGTACGCCAAACGGCATAACGACGTTACGTTCATAACATAAACGTTGCAGTAATTCTATTGTTAAATTTTAAGTGTGAAAACATTATCGCAGCTACCTAATACAGTACTCAATTGCTTTGTTTGATATTCCACATATATTTCTTTTGTTGACGCATTATAAGTTTACCTACTTGATTTAATATTATTTAATTATTTTAAGGCGGGTTTCTATTAGACATTGAAAAATGAAAAAAATCGATTTAATTAACTACATGTACAAAAGCTATTACTCTATAAAAAAGTGAAATATGCATATCAGGGATGGCCACATCCAGCAGACACAGGCTCCCCACACAGTAGAGAGGAAAAGAGAGCATGGTATTACAATAATCAATTTCAATATTTACGCCACAAACAATTAAAGCGCCAAATAACACTCCTTCTGGCTACTTCTAAAGAAATTAAATAAAACATTCATATGCTCTTGTTTCGTGTTGTTTAAGTTTTTATTCAGGTTTCAAAGAATAAACATAATTAAGAAACATGCAACAATCTTTCTTCATTAAGGGGGAAACTGCGACAAAATACGTACTAGTGTGTCATAGTTATCTACCTTCCAGATATTAAATTGCAGGTGTTTTAAATTGACGGGGGATTTTTATTGGCCGTGTTTTATATTGGCGCCTGACCGCCAATATCGCCAAAATTAAACCCCCGCCAATATTAGTACTTATACAGTATATTTAAACATGTTTTTGTAAACGTCACTTCTGTTATCAAAGCCCAAACATCGACAATCAATATGTCACCTCGTTTGAGCCAGTAGCATGAGTATTTCCCTAACAAACATCTTTTTTCTGAGGCACCTGAAGCAAATTGGATAATGGGGATTCGCTCAGTTGATAATGGGAAATTCAAATATTTATGAAATGGATAATGGTGGAGTTTTCGCGTTGCTCTTAATTTAAATGTTCAGATAAAATTATTTTATTTTAATAATTCTTGTATTCAGTCCTTTTTTGCTATCCACTATGCTATCCACTATGATCATTACAAAACATCTGTATCTTTTCATTATACTTTTCAGCTTTTGGTCGTAGCTTTAATCAAATTAAAGCGCAACCATGACAAATGGCATTGTTCGGTGTTTCGTTGAGGCCATCGTTAGTTAGCCTTGTCGACATCTTTGGCGAGAATACGAAGCAACGATGCGAGATCGCGAAAGTACGATGCGAGAACGCGATATTCAAATCGGGTTTTAGTAGCTCACTTTCGCGATTTAGCATCGATCTTTCGCGTTCCCGCCTCCTGTTTTCACGTTTTCGATGTCCAGTTCTTAGACCAGCAAGACCATGAAAACACGATATTATATTATTATCGCGCCCTCGCATCGTACTTTCGCGTCCTCGCATCGTACTTTCGCGAACAGGCATCGCCAAAGCGATCTAGCATTGTTATTCCGCGATACTACAACAGCACCTCGTATTATCTTCTAACATAATTTTCAAATATCCGAGTCTCATTCATACAGAATAGTTACTTTTGTATGCTTTTATAATAATTTTTATTAAATTTATATACATATGTATATCGCAGATTTTGTCTTAAAGATAATATGAAGGTGTCGTGTTACGTATCACAACGCAAACAAAGGTGTTAAAATATGAAAAAATAAACTGTAGAAGATTTGTAAACAAAGAATAAAACATGTAATATTGTTACACAATCACTGTAGGAGAAAATTTACATTTAAATCCAAAGATGTTAAGCGTTACTCGCGCCGCAATAAATTTCTCTCACACCAGATCATGACAATTGACATGTACTTATTAGACTAAAATTTCTGCGAAATTCGCTCTTTTTCAGCTAATTATAAGTTTTGCATATTGGCACAATTAATTTAAACCACAATTAAATCATGCTACTTTTTAAATTATTTTTATTTCAGGTAAAGTTTGTTGACAGAAGATACAACATATCATTATTTTTACATTTTCAAGAAATAACAGTACAATTCTGAACATTTTTCTGACATAGCAATAGTATGATCACGTTTAACATAAATATTTTTATAGATTATATCATAACATTGCATTCAAGTCAGTAGTGTCTTTCTTCATCTTTAAACAATGATAGATTTTCAGCATCAAACTTTTATATTTTTTTAAATCATGCTACTTAATTATACAGATTTTAAACAGTAACTACCCAATTGGCAAAGGACGCCACTCTCAAAAGCATTCTTATATATAACGGTTGGCTCCCATTACGTGAATACGTATCTTAGACCATAATAGTTATAGTAATTAACTGATGTGTTTATCACCGCCAAATACAGATTCGCTTAACCCGGGTGTTAAGAGGCTTTGCGTTAGTTCTTAGTTGATGCCTTCGGAACAGAAATAAATTTAGGCTATTTCGGAAGATCATTACGATAAATGGGTAATTTATCTTGTCAGTAGGTCTGTTGGTATTGTTTCATAAAGATAGCAGTTTGCGGAAAGAGATGAAACATGCAAAAACATAGAATAAATAGTATTAAGGTTGAAATAAAGGAAGCAATACCATTATCCAGTCATAAATTTACATTATCCATTGACAAATTCTATGCGAATGCCCCTTATCCAATTTGCTTCAGGTGCCTCAGAAAAAAGATGTTTGTTAAGGAATATACTCATATTACTGGCTAAAGCGGGGTGGCATATTGATTGTCGATGTTTGGGCTTGATAACAGCAGTGTCGTTTAAAAAAGCATGTTTAAATGTATTTTTAATGCTCATAATATGTAGTTTTGTGTAGAAATCTGGGATGTTGCGTGATCATTTTCCTGTTTTTTACTTTATCTGACGGCCGATTCCAAATGTGTGGGTATGAGAGGAAGGTTAGAACATCGCTTGATTGTTATCTATCGCAAAAGATAAGTTTAGATCACAATTACATGAAATTCATACAATAACTCACCTCTCCATGCTGTTTTTTTCTGACCTGGCGATCTATCATTATACACACAATCTATCGTTATCCGCGATTCTCATTATCTGGGTACATACCGTGTTAATAGTACTTCTAAAGTTACCTTTGTTTTAATATTTCGGCCAGTTTTGAGATGGGTGGTTTCAATTTCCCAGCCAATATAGAGTCGGATATTGTTCACACCACGGATATAATTTCTGCTTTTTAAATTTAGCCTTTGGCGTTGTTTGTGATATGCAGGATTTATATTCTAAGATCCCTGTCAAAATTCGATTCTATTTAGTTCTGCCCATTGTTTTCTCCTTTAGGTCAAATCCATTCTTTTATTTGGGGACAATACGCCGCTGTCCATGGAATGGTATTAATTTTAAAATACCACATTGAAGGTTCCATGTCCACCGCCATATGCACACCATCGTTTGGGATGGTCAAAATTGTAATGTTTATTGGTGTAGATATTGAGTTGCGCTCAACCCGGGGCTAGGCGGCGTGGCAGTAATATGCATTTCCATTCTTGTCCATGAACAGGCTCAATCAAACCGAGCCTGCAATATTTTCATATTTGTCGTGTTCGATGGCTTAAAGTTCCCTTTTCATCTATTTAAAACAATCTGGCGGACACGCTATGCTGTCACAATTAGCTTCTAAGTCTGTATCATGTGTGCAGAAACTGGATGAGGAAGTCCAAGACATAGTTATAAGAATTCATCAACTTTATGAGGTTGCAAGTATTACTCAGTGTTACACTCGGCATGTTCTCAGACCACATACCTACTTGGAATCTGATCATGAAAGACATTTTCTGGAAAAAAAAAACCAACTCTGTTTTAATAAAGAAGTAGATTTTATCGACCATGCAATTTATAACGGTTGAATCGGTTGTACCTAATTATTTTAAGAATACTTAAACACCTATTATGCTTGCATATCTATTTGTAAATATGCAACACCTTTATGTTGTAACATCCGTTGTTTGGATGTACCTGGATAAAACATAATTCTATTCCGTTTTGTCGCTGCACACACTACAAGTCTACAAATTACAAACTTTATAATCAGTGTTGATACAAAACAAGATAAAGTACCTTTTATGCGTTGGTTGCCTAAAATGCACGAATCACCATATAAAGCAAGATTTATTGCCAACTCCAGTTCTTGCACAACTACTAAATTACCGTTGCTCTTAACATCTTGCATTACATCCATAAAAGAACATTGTATTAGATCGTAAAGGATTTTGAAACTACTGGGAAAATCAATTTGTTCTATAATTAACTAAAACAATATTGACACAATACGGACAATTCAGTCCACCTTATATGGGCTGCACTCAATTCATATGAAATCTCAACTGGGCCAATACGAGATAAACTGGGCCAATACAGGTTTAACTGGGCCAATATGAGATTGCTTGATTCTGATTGGATAATGAACTGGTCCAATATGAATGGAATCACTTCCTTTTAAAAAACAAAAATGCCGCCATTTTGGAATTTCTAAGTCAATTTTAATGGATAAAAATGGTAAAAGATAGAATGACTTTGGGCACAAAAGGTGCAGTTACGCTTTAATCAAAATATTTTCGGGTGTTCTGTTTGTCAACTTATGTTTAATCCATATTGCACACTATAGTTCCACATGATTTAATAAGAAACAAGCTCACCAGAAAACAGTAAACGTTTGCAACAGAAAATACAATTTGAGTTGCCTCAACCCGGGGCTAGGCGGCTTGGGCAGTCGTATTCTTTTACATTTAATACTGCCCATGAATAGACTTACTCAAACCGAGCCTTCACTATTTTCATATTTTGCCTTTTCGGTGGCTTTCACCTATTTTTATTTTCATCTGTTGTAAAGGACATATTGCTTTTTACAGATGGTTCTTATGATAACTCTACTTTATACTTTATACACGGTCCAATTCGCATCCAAGCAGAATCAATATCATTTGAAATTCACAGTACTTAGCGCTATTTGTGCAGTGTGGCGGTCGTAAAAGTCTCTCCGTACAAATAGTCAGAACTATTATCAGTAAATAAACCCTACCGATGCCATGCAGTGATGATAACGTTCATCAGAGCTATCCGATCAACCGTTATTTGGGTTGTCCCCTCTAGCTCAGTCGGTAGCGTTGTCGGTATTGCATGGCTAGGCGCTGTCGCCGTACCGTAAGGAATCGCTCCCTTTCTATAGTAGAGGCAATATCATTTGTCAATACCTAAAGAGTCGATGTCGCTCTTATTGACTAACAGTGTTATATTTGGTATCTCTTATTATAAACAAGTAATCATACCGGTACCTAAGCGTACTATTTATGATTTTACTGCTGTGAAAGAAACTTTGTGTAATCTCTTTCTATCGAACACCAAGATGACATTTTTACAGCCTTTAACAACACCTCGAAGTATCTTACGATTTGTGAAATAATTATAGACACTAACCTTTTTTCCAACTTGGGTCAACAAAATATTGTCATACGAACTCAAGCTTTATAAAGCAAACAAGAAAAGCAAGCAAACTTTCTTGATCTAAATTAAACTCGTAAGTACAAAAATATATGATAAAAGTAATGATTTTGGTTTTATTATTTTAAATGTTTTTGTTTTATATATGGTGATGTCCAACGTGCAAAATCTTATAGGATTTATATTTCACAGCTAATCGCTTTTCTAGAGCCTGTAACAATCTTGAAGATTTCAATAAACCTAATCTTTGCATAACAAAAATTCAAGGTGATCGGTACTACAAGTTAAGAAAATGCTTTGCAAATTTTTTCGCTATAGTTATAGTTAATATAGTTAAAAACCGCACTGCAACAAGATGTTTTATGGAGATTCGATTTATAAATTACCAACATTAACTTAGTATTTTACAGCGCTATGCTATGCATGCTTGGTGATTTACACATCTACAGTTGATCGCTTTGCTTATTTGTTTTCACGAAGCTGGCAGCGGTTTAGGAGTTTTCGAAGGATTCGATGGTTATCTGGTAGAATAACATAGGACCTGTTTCTTTTATTCTTGACATCGTGCTCTTGCTGATTTAACTCTATGTGCTCTGATCTCAGTAAGGTCATTGAGTACCCACCGTCTTTGCTTGACAATGTTATTTAATTCTTATTTTTTTAATGTTTGTGTGCTTTTTTAATGCAACATTGTCGAGTTAATTGATGGGTTAGAGCTTAATCATCGAGACAATTTGTACTTGTTTGTTAATATAAGACCAGTTTGGTAAAAGTGAGGCTGATGCACACTAGAAACAAAACTGCACAATATGTATGTTTTTGTGTGTTTGTTATTGTTTTTTTTTCTTCAGAAAACATATTACCTTCTTTTAACTCGTACATTTTTCGATTGTAATTTTGATTCCAAACATATACGAATTCCAAACTTTGGTACATATAATCTTATATGTGAGAGTTGCAAGTTTTTATTCATTTACCTTCTTAAATATAAACCCCCGTCAATAGAAAGTAACCACATTTTGAATTACTACCAGCTGTAATTACTGATAAAATATAGATGGATTGATTGGCTTCATATATAAGTTTTACTTATGTCAGAATTTGAAACAATTTGAAACAATCACTGTGATCAAGATTAGGAACCCACTACGGGTTTTGCCACTCTCAAGCCTATTTTCGGTTTTCTGCAAATTTCCCGGCTGACGTGTGCTTAAACATTTTCAAACTTTGACCAACTGAACGCTAGGGTGTTTCTTAGAAATACCGGTAATTGAAAACTTTCAATTGCTTTGTAAATTCCATTTTTTTCGTAACGCGATTTTATCGTTTCTATCAGATATCGAGCTTTCAAATTTGAAACTATATCGATATCTGATAGAAACGATAAAATCGTAATTTATATTATAATTATTGTAAGTAACTTCTTTTGACGGTCATTATATTTTTTTAACTTGTGTATTTAAATAATATATTTAACGATTTATGGTTATTTGTGATAATTTACAGTGAGATAAATTTATACTGAAACAAATTATATATTTCGTAAAATCTTCTGTTTTTCTTATATATGATTGTTTATTTTGGTTAATATATTAAAATTTAATAAGACAAGCATTCAGCTGTTTGGTGACACAAGTAGTTTTTGTATATTTGACGAAAACATACTGTTTTTAATTCGTTTAAAATTGTTATTGCCTTCGAAGCTTATTTCTGGATGATCACTCAATTATGTACGTACTTTCCCTTTAAATCTACGTTTGAAAATAGATTGCATACATATCGTAATTAGCTTATATTGCATAAAGATTATGTTTTCCGCTATATTTAGATTTTTATATAAAAAGTTCACTTATTATATAAAAACAATGTTTACGACATAAAAAGTATATTTTCTCACCATCAGCTGCTGTTGCTGGCACGGCGAGGTAGCATGAAACGCAAACAACCCAAAGAAGATGCCGTAAACGTTTATTACATTGCATTTGTTATTACACAGTTATGCACTTTTTATGTTTATTCAATTTCAAAATTTAATATTTCTCAATGTCTTTAAAACTACTGAAGTAACTCTCTTCAAACTATACATAAATGATCAGGGACTCGTCTTGTTTTTACTCAAAACATGCCAAATAAAGAAAGAAGGTTACGAAACATAAAAGTAAAAAGTAAACGCTTTCATACTTAACTATTTAAATTTTAACAATTCAAACATTTCTCGGCTATTTTAAAGCGTCTTTATTGACTGGATAAAACTTCAAAAAATCTTCCTTACTCCAATATATAATTAATGAAAATTATGTTTGTAATATTCATTAATCAAGTTAAATATTTCTCTGCACTGCAAAAGCATGGGAGGCCTTCCTCTCAAGTAAGATTAAAAATCGTAGAAAATATTGGATGTTCATTTCAAGACACCAAATTAATGAATGAGTTACGATAATTATAAATATCATTGGGAGAAACCTGGAATTTATTTATGCCTCTGCTGCCCATCATAATAATCCAAGATGAATGTTGTTTTCCAAAACCATGTGACAGGATGACAGTTTGAGCGAGATTTATCAGTCTTTCTCGCGAGATTCTTACTTTGTGCGGCTGAGTAACATTTGGAAGTCATTTGTAACGAAGCGCTTCAGTGCAGAACTAAACCTCAATGTTGTGGAATCTCGTAAACAATAACTTGTTCCTATCTTGGAGTAGGTTTTGCCTTCGGATATGCCCCAATCATCCAAAAGTTTCTGAAATTGATATAATAATAGTAAAGTAACATTAAGGCAGAAATGCAATGGGAAGATTGCGACATAAGGAATTAAATAAAACATAAAGAAAATGTTTAAGGTAATACAAAACTAACGGATGATAGATTTCTTGAAATCATAGAACACAATCAGATATTTAAAATAACTTACAGGTATTTGGTTTAATTTCGTTTTGTGCACAAGCACTATGTTAATGTGTATCACACAGGAATTGCATTATGAATGGTCTTTGACAACAAACGCTTTATCAATCACAATAACAATTTAAGAGTCATAAAATACCACATTATATTCAGTCTTGAGGAAAAAAGACTCAAAATTTTCAAAATCAAGGCCACAAGAGCTAATGTTGTTTTCCAACTTAGAACAGCCAGAACCAAATAATGATCACTTCACACGCCAAAGCATTCTATGTCTGAAGTGTTCTTTGTGTGTATGTTGTTGTTGCTTTTTTTGTAAAAAATGATGCAAAACTGCATATGCCAAGTATTGGTAAGTTCTAGGTTTCAAGTAATTCGGTGCTGCTTCCCTGTCAAGACAAAAGCAATTTTATTTCTTCCTCTGATTATGTCTTTAGCTGTAACGCATGTTTTATGACGCGAAATGTGCAAAGGAAATTGCTGATGGAAATAAGGTTGGCGCCCACAATTTTTATTACGTTTTGATGGACGAGGTAGCTTCCAGGGATATCAGTCATATTACATATTTTCCTTTGAACATGAATAATCTTTGTTTCTTATTATGGCAATTATGTTACGATGAAGATGTTCTCATATTTCATTTGCATTTGAGATATTTTATAATACACTCGTTAAAAATAACTTTTGAAGACAAAATAACAAGTATTCGAAAATGTTATTGTAAACAATATAAAATTTCAGCCTTCATGGTAAAACTCCTCCGAGGCAAATTTGCAAGTGATATTAATATTTTATTTAAAATAAATTTAAAATAAATATTGTACATATTTTTACAATGATAAGAAAATGATACTTTAAAACCTTATAATAAATGTCCGGTTAGAATTTAAACCTTTCGTGGCAAATAATTTCCAGTTGAGAAATTGTTCCTCTAATTCTTTGTTAATTTTAACATGTTTATGAAACTTACATACCGTTACTTTAATTGTTTGTTTATTTTAAAATAATTCTGGAATAAAGACACATCTCATTTTGTTTCCGTTTTCTTTTTTTTTCTTTTTTCCCCTTTGTTTGCCGTCTGGAGAGATTGTGTTCCTTGATACGTCTTTCCGACATGACAGTTTCTCTTTTAGGAAACTTATAACTTGTAACCTATTGTTAAGAAATGGAGGTAATAGTTAAACTTCTGTAAAAACTTTTTTTCTTGACCCATATTGGTGGCTTATTCTCACGGTTGAAATATGTGCAAACATATGAAATGTGAAAGCGAAGAATTAAGGAGTTCTCATTTGTCAAAATAATGGATTCTCCTATTGCCTAAGCAATTATTAAGTGTTGAAAATCCTGAACAAAATCTGTTAATGTGTTTGTGTAAGAAGGGGAACTTCTCATATTGCTTTCATCAGGGTATCTATGACGCTTGATTTGTCTTCGAGACTCAGGAATTGACAGAGGCATGTTGCCAACACGGCTGTGATTGGTTTGAAATCTACCTTATGAAATCGCCCGTAATGCAGTTCGTTTTATTGCAAGATTTGTAAGGAGCGTATGAGTTATTTTGTCAAAAGTTATAGTAGAGTTTGATAGAAATGTTTAAACATTGTGTCACATGAAAAAAGAAGTCCGTTTAACAAAATGAATATACAGCGCCTGAACAAAACATCTTTAATTTTCAACTTTAATTATGGTACGAGAAAACAACAAAATAACATAAGAAATAATTCAAGTAACATCTGATTAAGGACAAAAAGATACATAGTCAAAAATTAAAAGCAACTGTCTGGAGTGGTGGAAACATACACATTCAATTTTAATTTTGTTTCCTAAAATGGCTTTTTTTTTAATTGACCTCATTTCCTAAATGCACACCATCGTTTGGGATGGATATAAATTGTACTGTTTATTGGTGTAGATATTGAGTTGCGCTCAACCCGGGGCTAGGCGGCGTGGGCAGCAATATGCATTTCCATTACTGTCCACGAACAGGCTCAATCAAACAGAGAAAATAGAGAACATTACAATAATTTACTATTTTGTGAAAGAGAAAAAGGTTGGCCGAAGTACTCCACAAAGAAAAAAGAACATTACAATTATTTACTGTTTTGTAAAAGAGAAAAAGATTGACCGAAGTACTCCACAGAGAAAAAAGAGAACATTACAATTATTTACTGTTTTTTTTAAAAAAAGAAAAAGATTGGCCGAAGTACTTCACAGAGAAAAAAGAAAACTCATAAAATTGATTATTACAAAAGGATGCCCCGTACTCTGACTTATCATTATTGAAATTCATGGAGATATTAGAGATACAATAGACCAACGACAATAATTAACCAGAAAAATACTTAATGCAAATGATTTGTGTAAATTTTATTTTATTAATGATTGGCATAAAATTGTCATGGCTTGATTTTGACTAATATTTAATACATAGCTTAAAATGCAAACTGAGTAAAACTTCCATAAGAATTAATCAATTTGATTTGGCAATTACGTTACGTTAGCTCGTATTTCTTGCTCCGTTCACAAGTTTTAAAAATAAGTTTTTATGTAAAGTAGCAGTGCCTCTACCTCGCCATGTGGATTCAGAATCGAAAAGACGAGGGTTTATATATGCAAAGTCACGTGTCCTTTGGCCTAACAGGGTTCATTTATGCTGGTTAAAGAGTTTAATCTTTAATCGGTTAAACTTACTATTATACTAACTTTGGTGAGCTCGAATATTTAGTATCACTTAATTCGGTGCAAGTGGGCTCAGAGATATAATACCACTTAAGTAGGTGCACGTGAGTTCGGAAATATAATACCACTAAGGTTGGTGATAATGAAGTGGGAGATTTAAAATTCGGCTTAAAATATCATTAAAATCTGAATAAATTTAGTGAGTTAGGGTAAATAAAACCACTTAATAAGTCGGTGCTAGTGATATCCGACATATAATACCTCCAAATTCGGTGCTAGTGAGTCGGAACCGGTTTGGGGATATAATACCACTTAAGTCGCAGATAGTGACCTAGTGACAGGGGGTTCGGAGAAACAGGACAAGTAAAGGTAGTGCTAGTGAGTTCACAGACATAATACCTCTAAATGTGTTGCTATTGAGGTCTGGGTCAGTGCTAGCGGGTTCAGTGACACAAAACTCTGAGATCAATAGGAATGGCTTTAAAGTGGCAATATATCTCCATGCTCATTTGCACCGACTTAAGTATTTATTATTGTACTAACGATCTCATAAGCACCAAATTAGTGATGTTATATCTCTGGACCCAGGACTCAACGACTTTAGTGGAATCTCAAAGCATTGTATTGTGTTGCAGCGACTTTACTTTAATTAGTTATCTGAGCAAGCTAGTTCCGACGTTTTTGTTATAAAAATAAAAATACCACTAAAGCTTGATTTAATAAGCCGGCGCTCTGAGAATTATGTCCGCTTAAGCTTGTGCTAGTGGTCCAGAAGATCTAGTGCAACTAATCGGCTGAAGTAGGTGCTCGAGGTGACGGCTGAAGTAGGTGCTAGAGGTGTCGGCTGAGGTAGGTGCTAGAGGTGTCGGCTGAAGTAGGTTCTAGTGGTGTCGGCATAAGTAGGTGCTAGAGGTGTAGCTGAATAAGGTTCTAGAGGTATCGGCTAAAGTAGGTGCAAGAGGTGTCGGCTGAAGTAGGTGCTAGAGGTGTCGGCTAAAGTTAATGATAGAGGTGTCGGCTGAAGTAGGTGCTAGAGGTGTCGGCTAAAGTTAATGCTAGAGGTGTCGGCTGAGGTTGGTGTTAGAGGTGTCTACTAAAGTCAATGCTAGAGGTGTCGGCTGAGGTGCTTGAGGTGTCAGCTGGTGCAAAGGGGTTGGCTGAAGAAGATACTTAAGGTGTCGGCTGAATAAGGTGGTAGAGGTATCGGTTGAAGATGGTGCTAGAGGTGTCGGCTGAAGTAGATTCTAGAGGTGTCGGCTGAATTAGGTACTGAAGATGTCGGCTGAAGTTGATGCTAGAGGTGTTTGTTGAAGTAGATGCTAGAAGTGTCGGAAGAAGTAGGTGCTAGAGGGGTCGGCTGAAGAAGTTGCTAAAGGTGTCGACTGAAGTAGGTGCTAGAGGTGTCGACTGAAGTAGGTGCTAGAGGTGTCGACTGAAGTAGGTGCTAGAGGGGTCGGCTGAAGAAGTTGCTAGAGGTGTCGACTGAAGTAGGTGCTAGAGGTGTCGACTGAAGTAGGTGCTAGAGGTGTCGACTGAAGTAGCTGATAGAGGTGTCGGTTGAGGTAGATGATAGAGGTGTCGGTTGAAGTAGGTGCTAGAGGTGTCGACTGAAATAGATTCTAGATGTGTCGGTTGAAGTAGATGCTAGAGGTTTCTGTATAAGTAGATGCTAGAGGTGTCGGTACAAGTAGGTGTAAGGGCTCGTCTGCTAAAGAAGGACTGGTGCTAAGGTTGTCTAATAAAGTATGTACTATTGGTCGACTGCTGAATTGTTTTAAATCCAGGTTCTTCAAAATGCACTTACAACACCACCACCAAAACTTCCGTCATCTTAACAGAGTTACAGTCGTTCGACATCGATGTGCAGTAGGCTACAAGGAGCCTCGAATAATGCCTGTGAAATACCATCATTGAATGGTTTTTCTTTGCACTTTTAGAATGGCACCAAGACAGCTTTTGTTATTACACTTCTTGCAAAGCAAACTTGAAACTGAAGAGAAAAACTTATCTGCAAAACAAATTTCTTAGGCGAAAATCTGATAAATTGCTGTAATTGGACACATAATCTTTCCTACAGCGTGGAATATTATTTCATACACAAATGTTTTAATACATGTGTGTTAAAGCAATCAAAGTGAACCTGTGCTTCTTGTGAACGGCGCAATGATTGACCGGCGTGTCAAATGCGCAGCTGACGATACTTGTCATCGTACGCCGAAACAAATAGTGCGTCTAGCAATTGTCATAATTCGAATTTCTTCGCTTGCATGACTCCTTAGATCTGAAGAAATTGTGCATTTATCAAATCAGATTTGAACGATATCTTCTAGTAATGTCTAAACATGATGCATTATTGATGAAAACATCAAAATTTTCCGAAAGTCTTTATTTAAACTGTTGGTTTATTTTGGATCTATTTTTTTCTTATGTTTTTGTGTGTTTCTTTTCCAGTTTGTTATACTAACGAGAAAAAAATTATCAGGATTGTTCTAAGTTGATTGTATTATTGTGCATTATTTTGACAGATATGTGTTGCTGCTAAATAGCATTTCCTCTGTAATCTTTCATGTTCGGATGATTTGTTCTGTTTCAATTCGTTTTATTTCACAAACTTTCATTAAGAAACTGTTGCATTTTGTTATAAAGAAAACATACATCAGAATAGGGGGGAGAAACAGCGTAACAGTAACAATTAACTGAAAGTATGTGATTTTGCAGCTCGTATTTGTTTAAGTTACAAACATACAGATTGTTAACAAGAGAAGCAGTGACGTACCCTTATAATTTTAAATTCAAGATTTATAGAGAGAACGGTACATAATAATTTTAACAAATCACTTAGTAAGTTTGATTTATGTAAATATTTTTATTGTGCAATAGAATCATGATTATTCAGGTATGTCATTTATTTATTCATTAAAAATTCCATTCAGAGAACACAGTCTGTTAATATAATTGACTTCCATTTATTACAGAAAAAAATTGTTTTGTTATTTGACCATTTTAAATATCTGCTCTTAAGTATTATTGGTCTATCATTTATTTCATTTTAATGCACTTTCGTAAAAGGTAATTAAAAGTGGACTTGTAACTCAAGTGTAGTTATAGTTTTTAATTTAACCTCGGAAACCATTTTTAATTGTTCTAATTCATAAAAAATTCATGCAAAATCATTTATTTAACTGTATTGTTTTCTTTTTGCAAGTGATAGAAATTCAGTAGAAAATAAATGATTATAATTTTTATTGTTTAAAAAATAAACATCTAGCTTATAATTTACATGTATTTTAGTGTTAATTTTAATCTAAATACCTGAAATAATAATACTGCTAAAATATTTTGATAGAAGCTGTTAAATCAATACGAAGGTTGTGATAATAATAATAATAATAATAATAATAATAATAATAACGAAACAGCAATGCTTACACTATTGTCGGAGTCATAACCTAAATATTCAAACAATCTAGGACTAGCGGTGTATTAAAGAAAAGCTCGTTTAGTTACCAATCTTTCGTGAATAAAATCGACATTAAGGACAGCTCTAAGCATCAACCAGAAAATTACATGTCTTTACCAATCAAGTGCTACATAGATAAACTCATACTTTGAATATTCGAGACGAAATGGAATCACGCGAGGTAAACAATGTATATTGATAAATAAAATAATAAGCACAAACAGTTATATGACTGAAATAAATGGTTTCTACTAACGGTTATTGAAATACTTATCAGAAACTATTATAATGCGTTATGATAAAAATATGTTTCAGTTTCATTGTATTTATAGCTTATTTCTGTTTCATAAATTGGTTTATAGAACACAGTTAACACATTGTATTCATTTATAAAAGAAATTTTACAATTTCCTATAAAATACGATTAAATCTTTAAAAAGTCAATAATAAAAGACGCAAGTTCACGAAGGCCAAATATTGGTCTAAAAATCTAAAAATTTAAAGTTTGGTCTGTAATTTAAATGAATGTATACAAATAAATGGTTAAACCTTAAATATTTAAAAGTTAAAAAAAATCACTTTTAATAAAGTTGGATACTAGGCTAACGAAATTGCTTAAAATTAGCAAAATATGCAAAAGCTGAATTTTATCAATTTCCAGTCCAGATTTTAGAGGTTTTCAATGTGGGTACACTAAGTCTTGTCGACCAGAACCAAATTTTAACCATGAATTAAGCATGACTTCTTACAACTAAAATTGATTCAATTATTTTGGTCGACGATTTGCTCTACGTGAAAACCACCAACATATGCTGGAGATTTGCTGAAAATGCATATTTTGCAACATTTTCAAATTTCACAAAACATTTGACCTTCTTAATTTTGACATTGGTTATAACGTCCACCTTCACTTTAAACAGTTGAAAGAAAACAATCATTGTTTGTTAGAAACAGCACACATTCCGTGTTGTAAATGCCATTTTAAAATTTTAGATATGTATAGGCCATTTTAAGACTTCGTGAATATACCCTTTGACAACAGATTAATGTATTAATAATTCCAAGATGATTTAAATTCATTACTTTATTGAATAATATAACTATTTTAACTTTTTTTCAAAATGATAAATCTGCTAGAACAAGCGATTCCAAGTTCAAAGTTTATTCTCACAATTTAACATTTTTGCAATGAAAGAAAACTGTTATTAAAAGAAAAACCCGTTTATGCCATAACTGTGATGTAAATGATATTGAAACAGAGTATCACTTTATAAAATGTTAAGATTACAGACAGATTTTAACACAAACACAAATCCATTATGTTTAGATAACTTCCATTCGGAAACTGACATCAAAAAGCACGTGCACCAAGAATGTTATCACTGCATGAATGTATTTGGTGACGTTTTACTCTTAATATGCATAACATAAATTATTATGTACTTCGAGTTATTTTCCGAGGTATTTTTCGTTTTTGTAGTTAAAGTTTGTTATCGTTAGTGCTTTAAAAAGATTTCGAAAACCAAAGAAAATATCTTCAAAACCAAAGACAATGTCTTCATTTGTACATTATCTTTACGCTAAGTATCACAAAATAAGTATTAACTCTATTAACTTCATGTTGCTATTGTTACTTGTTTGCTTCTTTGAAAAACATATTTCACAATAAAATCAATAAAATGATGACACAAGGAACACTTTTCAAATTATCAGTTTATGTTAGAAATAAAATAAAAACTGTTTTTTTTCTTTTCAGATAACAGATCAGTTTGAAGAAGACTCGCAAGAGACCAAGGAACTCATACTTAAATAAAAAAACAAACAAATTAACAGAAACCAGATCTTTTTTGGTTCAAAAAAGAACAGCATTTCATTCAGATGTATCTAATATTGTTTATTTATTAATAAACTTTAGTAAACAGCGATGAAGCATATACTGTGTTTATGTATGTGGCACTTGTTCGCAAGAATATTTCTGGAGAAGATATCTCCTGAAATACGTTTGAAAGTGTCTTGGTAACTCTTTTGCAATAGTTGACTTATTAATAACCATTCCAGGAACACTGAGAAAAAAGGAAACTAAAAATTAGTTAACGCCATCACAACTAATGAACAAGCAGTAAAGTTTATGTCGACGTGACCAGCGCCGAAGTCCAACGCGTTTCAAGGACACAACAACGAAACACATGCACTAATGAAGCCGAGCACAATTTCTTTTGTTAAATCTCTTCTTTCCAGTAGAATATTTTACACAGAGCTGTGGAAGATTAAAACCGTATGATTGATTGGTACTTGATACCCTTTCGGAGCAAAAGATTACAGCATATCGTGCTGCCTCGGAAACATCCCGCTTCCATAAATTGCCAAGAAACCTGAAATAAAAGACAGAAATATATGTAAGCGGTAGACAATTAACAACAGTCAGTTGCCTCACTCGAAAAATGAATGGCAAAATATTTAACTTTATGGAGAAAAAATAAACAATTTGACCAAAATTGTTTTAATCATTTAAGTGAAACTCATATATTAATTTTGTCAAGTTTTGATGGTACATTCATTTATGTTTCATGTTTCAGTTCATATTCTGGCCATGATTTCAAATTGATAACAAAATAATACTGAATTATCACAAACACTTAAAATAATTTTTAAAAGATAAAAGACAAACACAACTAATATTTAGCAGAAAGCGAGAGATTATTATAATGTGGAAGAAATGTAAACTCAAAATATACCTGTGTCGATCAATGACAATAATAATGAAAAACAGAGAAAAAGAGAATTCGTGCGGTTAGTGACTTGGAGTGTCAGAGGCATAATAAATGATAGATTCTGTAACACAAGTACTATCGTTGTGGATGAAATACCGAATGGTTGTTGTCCTTTTTCAGCATGTTCATTTTTTGATAATAATATTTACATATCCTTACGGTGGTTTGTCTCTAATATGTGAATGTAAAGCATCGTTAATGGTCAGCGCGGACAGCCAACAGCTTTAACTGGTTGTGTGTTTGAAAACACGGGATAACTAGGTGTCAGAAACAGGTGAAATACACCAGTCCACTGAGAACGAAAATATTTCTAATTAGGATTCCTTGCATATAATTGCAACCTAATAAGATGAAGGATGGTATTACCAGGCTGATTGGCTGTTGATACTTTACTGGCTCACAGAGCAGGCTTACAATAATGCCATCCTCTTCGTCTAGAAGCAACTCTTGAAGAAAATAGCGTTTCTTAATTCTTGTTCATTGGAGTTCAAAATTTCAAGAAAAACCTACAAATGCAATATGAAATTGACGGATTTATTTATGAAACCACACAAAACGTATAAGTATTCCAACTACTGTTGCTATTAGAAAAATTGAAACAAGCATATCAGGAATAGCCATACGCAGAAAATTAACCCACCCCACAAAGCAAAGAAAGCAGAGAGTAAAAGGGAGCATGGATTTATTATATGATCAAATAAGTCACCACAAACAATTTCCGAAAAAGAGAACCTAATGGGTAACCGCTTTGGAGCGATCAGTAGCAAAGCAACTGGTCACTTTTTGATCAAACCAGGTTCTAGGGTGTATCAACGTTAAAGTTGATAGCCTTGAACAATTTGTCGGCCTTACTTATGTCATCTGTACAACTTATTTAAATTATTTAAAATACAGTATTTTTATTTCTTGTGTTAAACATCCAGAGAATGGAGATGAACATGTTGTTATTTCGTTCATACTATAATCATTTTTCGGTTGTCTATTTTTGTTCTTTAAGTATTCAGCATATTTTTTAAAGGTGTCCGTACAAGGTAAAGAATTCCTGATCTTCTTATGCAACAAAAATGAGACATCCATGAATATGACTTGGGAATAAAAAATGTTGTAATTTTGATATTTGCTCTTTGTTCTATAACGCAGCCATATTTTTAAATATTGTTATTGTAAAGATTGAACAATTGATAAATTGAGATTATAATACACATTTTATTGTTGTTTCAAATTTTACGAACTACGCCTACTTTCCATTCTCCATTTCAGCCAGTCAGATGGTTGAGGTTTGAGACTGGTCTTAAGTTTCAGTTTAATGATCTTGGGCACAGAAATGTCCACATCTAACTTTATTGAGAAAAATTGGTCGGAGTACTAACAAACTTTTAACAAGATTTAAAGTTTAAATCTTCCTACGGATAATTACATGATAATATACAGCAGACAAACAAACCTCTTTTACATTGACACTTTAATGTCATATTAGATTACACGAACTTGTCAGGAATTCCATAAGTAATCAAAAAAGGAACATATGCAGTAAACGCTGCTTTTAGAAAAACAAAGTAGAAAACGTTGAATCAGGAATAGCCACGTTCAGGGTCTCACACATTCTAAAAGTAGAGAGCAAAGGAAAGCATAAATATTTCAACAGACATCACAAACTTGCAGATTTCGCCTTGGAACGCTTAGTGGCAATGCATTTTGCCACTGCAATGTTCGAAACCATGTTCTAGAGAACACTTACACTCACAGCTACCACGTCACGTGCTCATATGATCAAACACGTACAACTTGCTTGGTGAATTAACTCAACCCGCCCAACGACTTGGCTGTGTTGAATGCAAAAGCACATATACACACAAAACAGAAATAGCTAACGGTACGGTCCTCACCAGGAAAGTAAAACATCAAACCTAGCCTCTATGTAATTTGTTTTCAGAGTTATTCGGCGTAAGCTATCTAAGCTGGCTTTTGTCAATGAAATGTCACGAATAAAACGCGATTCGTTAGAGAAGGAAAAATCAAATAAAAATATTTCGGTTGGCGGTTATTTTGTCGGCGAGACATCAAACTATTTGAAAGTACAAATGGAGTAAAGTATATCAGAGATGCAGTTTTCAGTAGTCGAAAGTACCTTCTTAGTTGTCTTGAAATATCTATATTGATTGTCAGTTTCTTCTCGAAACATTCAACTGGTCGCATGCTGTAGCGGTATCATTGGTTAAACACAAACTATGTCACGAGTTGAGGTTTTTCCTAACAAACGAATGCTAAATTGTGAACAGTGTAGAGCCTGATCAGATGGCATCGATATGCCTAGAATTCGTTCTGAACAACGAAATTCAGCTTCGCGAAATTGCAAAAGCGACAATTGTATACAATACAGTGATATCATCCGTATTCATATGCATTTTCAATAATAGTTGCATTATTTTCAAAACTTACATACAAGCAGGTATATTCAAATTTTGCATGAACCCTTTGTTTTTTATTTCCATGAAATTCCACATCACAACAAGATCAAGGACATCGCTATTAAGCCGCATCTGCTGCATCTCGCTCGTTTTTGCTTTATATGAATACCTCACATCATTTATATCAACGCCGTTTATATGTTTTAAGATATTTCATGTTCAAATTTCCCTAGAAACATTCATACATTCTTAAATCGCAGCCACCGTCGTTCCCGTATTAAGTTTGTTTAATTGCTTAATGGCTTCGACTCTAACATATATTGTCCTTGATTTCCTTGATGGTCTTACAAACAGTATTTAGTTCTATCAATCCGAACGTTTTCGAAAATTCGTAAACATTACTAAATATCGGTATTTCTATCCACTTGAAATGTAGAATATAGCCGAAATGTTGGCTCAGTGGAAAAAATGTTTTATGCTACGAAACATTAAAAGACTGCGCACCTTCGGTTGAAGATGGATACGATCGAAAACGGACGTAACATGTGTTTGTTTAGATGGACTGACTGTAGATTTGGTTACAAGAACTTTTTAAGCGCTCACCTCACAGGGTAATAAAGATTTTAAACAAAGAACAGCAACTCAATATCTATACGTACAGAAACTAGTGACCAGGTAAAAACATAATGAAACCAGTCTAAGATTCCATATCTGTTTTAAATCTTGATCAAAGATTTTAAATTTTGACTCGGATCTATTTTTATTAGAAAACAGAACACGTCTAAATATTAAAAATTAATTATGTGCGATAAGTGTTATCAAAAGTAAATAGTTTTGTGAGATAAATATAATTGGAGATGCAAATTTTGTTTTTGTTTGGCGAAATATGCGGAAGGTTTTTAAAGTCTGGTTACAGTTAAAGTATGCAAATATTATGCAATATAAAGTGTCTGTTTCTGTCATAACATTTCGCTTCATGCTGTCCAGCCATTACGAGGATCCGGCTTATACACCACGATGAGGAACCCACAATCGCGATAGGCGGGATTCTGACAGATTGCGATGACAGCCTGCCAAAGAAGTAAAACAACCTTGAAATCTGCAGAATTTTATTGACAAAAAATAATACCACCGCTTGAACTTATATCAAGATGATATAATTATTTTGGGAACAACACCAACCTGAACAAAAAGTTCTTCAAGACGCTAGATCACCCACCGCTTTGTATGCAGCAAGGTACGGGATGACGTTCTTTACAGCACGAGAGTCATAGAACAATCCATATAACTTAAAATGCAAAAGTCCAATTTTTCTGACAGTAAGGAGCGAAGAATTGTTAAAATGAGCCCAAATATTATTTTACGAAAACAAATTGACAACAAATTATTGTCTTCTAGGCAGATACGTTTCCAAGAGCAGCGACAAAACGTCACAGTAAGTATTCATGTACGAATATTAACATTTTAGAACAAAGGATTGATTAAATTTATAATCTGTTTTTTTCATTGGCAAATTGTTTGGTCATTGATTGAAATCAAGTCTGTATAGTATTGTGACTCTTATGTATATAAATGCAAACATGATTTTATGTAACTTTGTAATCAATTTATTTCTTTGTCCATTTCAACCGGCAAACATAATAGACAAGTTTGAAATGTTATATATAACAAATACAAAACTTAAACGAAAATTATTATTTATGGCATAAAATCAAATTATTATCTTATGGCTATAAACTGTTTCATTTGATCAAGAAAAAGGTCAAAATATGTTTAAACATGTAAGGAGACATTTTTTTTACAAAAATTAAAATTAAATTAATAGCTTATGGCTTTTTCGGTATTGATTTGCCATCACACCTTGCCAAGATATGTATAAACACTTTAGAAGAATACAATGAAATCAAATAATGTATAATTATTACGATAAGTTTCGATAAAACAAAAATAAATATTTATATATATATATATACTATGATAGTGCTTTTCGTTCTATGCCTTGTTGTATATTTATATACCTGGCAAAATAAATGATATATTCTGATCCTTTCTTAAAACAACTCGCATTAATGAACATTGCACTAACCTACACAGTTAACAGTGCACCAAAACATAATATAACCTTAAAAAGCAGATTTAAATAAATAAAATGATTTTTTTAGAGCAGCTCACTTTAAAAATATGTATGGAGAAAGCATGAACATTTCTTATCCCGCTGTGATTAAATACTTCAGCATGGTGGTCTATCATCGTTATCAACGTAATCCTTGTTTAATTATTTATGCACCAGATACCAGGTAGGTTGTATCAATATCATATATAAAACTTTTATTTACCATATCTTTTCATAAAACAGCATAAAAGGAAGTGCAGTTTTTGTAATGAAAGTGTAAGTAACAGTTCTTCATGATCCGAAAGAAAATTTTTGCTTGGTGCATATTTTTCGCAGCTAAATTCGCTTGGAATATTAGGGCTTTTGGATTAGTTTTTTTGCAATTTAAATTATAATTTGCTTAGTCTCGCACAACACGAGACTTGAAACTCTCGGGTAACGTAACCCCGTCACTGGAATGATAATCTGTTAGGTATATTATATCAGGTAGTTTCGTGTTAAGAACACTTGAGTACCTGGAGCATGCAAAATGAATTGACCCAGACTTTGTAAGAGATTTGTTTTAATTTTGATCACCAGAACATTGTTTCGTATCGTCAAAAGTAAAGGGAATGTATACGATCTACATTAAAAATTATTTTACTGTCGAATTCTGCAGTGTTTTACTAGGTTTAAATTTTTTTATCAATTTTTATGTACGGCATTTGTTCGTCTGTAACGCAGTAATTGTTTAAAATTCGTGTTAATTGTATTTCAATAAATCTTTTGTAAATTAAATTAATTTTAAATGATATTATACACTTGGTGAAAGTAATTCAACAGAAAGAACATTAATTGACGACGGCGCGAAATTTATCTTGGCATTTATGTGAAAGATTTTCCTGCAAAATAAATAGAATATTTCTAACGCGAACACTATCTTCATAAAGTCCTTTCTAGGGGGACGTAGCAATTGATAAATGACGGATTTATCATCAATAAATGTTCGTATTGATAACGCTGATGAGAATAGAGGTTCTAAATCAGTGATGAAAGAAATATTAGAAATTGTAACCTCAACGTGGCTTTTTAATTGATCTCGGCGGGAATAATTGACTCTGAAGTGATATCCGAGATACGAGTGTGAAGTTAGGAGATAAGGGGGAGATGTAATGAGGTCCTAATGCCGTAACCGATAGTCATGGGCCAGTCATTCTTGTCGGAAACAATTAAACACTTTGAAATGGCACCTCACAAATCGAAAGCAAAGACGCTAGCTGAATAAACTAGTAGCAACATTATGATAGTCAGAATAACTCTATGCATTCACAAGACCCATAATATTCTATAGCATCGTCTTTTGTTTGATTTACCTAAAAAGTTTTAAATGGCTGCTTCGCAACGCAAACATGAGGTTATTTGTTTATTAATAGAGAGTTAGCCATTAACATATTGTAATACATGTCAGCTCAACAATCTTTAATAAGATTTTATACCTCTAATTTACTGTAAATATAGGACAAAAGAAACAAATTTAAAAGTTAATTTAAGAGCTAATGTAAGATACTTTTTTTCAATTAAAAACTGACTAATTATAGTTTGATTATGCATTGTGGGAACATAAACTTATCTGAATGGATTCAACGTGTGCTTTCTCTCTTATCTCAGCAACCCGAGACCAGGTGACAAGGTGACAACGAAATAAACCAATGTTTCTCCAACTTCAACTGTATTAGATTACAGCATATTAAAACAATAGCCATGGGCAAGCATGTTTCTACTCATTAGGAAATAAGTAGTGGTTAAGATTAAATAAGATGAAAGAGAACGTAATCAGCAGAGACAATGTAAACAGTCTGATCTCGCGACACCTGAGAGTCACGTGGTTGTCAACAGGTGCTTGAGAAACTGCAATAACTCTAGATTACAGTCAATGGCGGTTATCTCTGAAATCTTTTAGAAAACGTTTATTATGTTCCAATAAGCATGCACACACAACTAGGAAAGCTTCAACCTATCCTCGACATTGTTAAAATCAGTACGTAAAGGTCACACACACCTGGAAGAGTTTTAATATTTTGGATAACCATAAATGTTGAACTGATTTTTGATAAGAACATGAAATATATATTACGAAGTCTGCTCACAATTTATTTGATCGTAGTGAGTCGATCTCCATTCGCTAATATGCCGATTGTCGGTAGCGGCATCATATATTTTCGCGAAAAATAAACGAGATACCGATTGAGTCTACATTGCCACAGGAAAAACAATAGTATCTAGAATTTCACCAATGAAGACAAAAAAAACGGTTTTGATAAGATATTATATAGATTGCACCTTTGGAATACAAAGTGAGCACAAAGGGTACAAAAGCCAAGTTGTCCAGCGTTGTTTCTATTTCATTTAAAGGTTAAGATTTAAATACTCCTATCAAATATATTATGTTTTCTTTGTCATATATACTTTCTGTTTTTTATTTTTGTTTGAGATATGTTTTCTCAGACGATTGTATGGTACAGCTGGTATTTCAAACTTCGAGAACAATTGAAACTTTGCATGTCTGACTGTATGCCAGCAGCAATCTGTATTACACAAGCGCCTAATATTAGCTAATTAACGGATCTGGGTCATCGGAAATGTTTTCTTCTTCAACAACACGTGTGATTCTGCTTTCTTCGTCTGTATCAACAAAAACATACCAAATGGGCTGATATGCATAAAGAATTGTAATGGGAAATTCAGACAAACATGTTTAAAGTCTTTAAATAAAATGCGCTAATTGATATGAATCATCCGTTAGGGAGTCGACTTTTGAAAATGATATTGTTTTCTTTGAATAAATTGTTTTCAAATAAATATTCACGAGGTTTCATGTAAAATGTCTCTATTTACATAAATTAAATGATGATGCAATCACATTTAAAAAGCTTAGACATTTATAAGAATCCATACCATTGCGTCAAAATGGTGATGACAAAAACACAGTAGTGTTCATCTTTTGAGAGTCTTTACTGTCTACCGGGTTGATTCAATGTATCAAATGTATTTTGTCGTTAAGTTGAGATTATTTCATTTGTCTTATGCTCGTCATTGAAACATTTTATCGATTCACGTGTTCAAATGAAAGATTGAAAAAAACTGACAAATGTTGGGATTTTGCGATGAAACAAAACGTGTAAAAGTGAACTGATGATAAAACAGTCTCGCAAAAGTGTAGACGTTGTGGTTCAAGTAACTAAAATAATTAACTATACTTAATCTTAATTCAGAAAATGAACAACACTTGGTAAAATATAAATAAAATATACTTTAAAAATTTTGTTGTACTCCTATAAAACCCTATTTCGATTCAATATTAAGGCCCTTGTTTAGAAGGATGGTTTCAGTATCGCATCGCTTTGGATACTTAAACGCAAGTTTTACTTCCTGCCATTGGCGTGAACTGTAATTCCTCCCAAAATTATATTCTAAAAGGATCACATTTGTATATGACAAGCTCTAAACCTGATAAAAGGCCGCGTTGGGAAGTAATATGCCCCAATGAACCGATCCCGCAGTAATTGTTGTGTTCGGGGTCTGTCAAAGCTCCCTTTTATTATTTATTATGTTTAAGATAAAGAAAGAAACGAACTCAAACTGGTATGTATAATGTAATGCAGTTAAAACTGAACTACAATTAACTTCAGACTATCATTACTTTTGTTGAATTAAAAAGAAACAATATTGCTGTCTAAAGGAGATTTGTTTCATAGCCTTAGTGTAGTGTAATGAACCGTAACAACAATCATCAAAACTATACCATGATAGCGCCTCGATATAATCCGTCGCTTACAGAAATGTCTATAAAATTGAGTAGTTTTTAGCATACATGTGTGCTGTCTTCGCGTGACAAACATAACAGACTTTTGAATCATTTCTTTGTAAATTTATAGTATTACAATTCTCTGGCCTCTCAAAATGGTTTGTTTCAGCTCGCTTTTCGTGTTTTTTTAACTACTATTGGTTGATAGCTGGTGCTAGCTGCAAGAGGGATGATCCCTGCTAACGGCGTGAGGGATGATCTTTGCTAACGGCCTTCAGGAAGAACACTGATAAAAGCGTGAGGGATGATCCCTGCTAACGGCGTGAGGGATGATCCCTGCTAACGGCGTGTGGGAAGAACACCGCTAACGGCGTAAGGGATGATCCCTGCTAACGGTGTGAGGGAAGAACACTGCTAACGGCGTGAGGGATGATCCCTGCTAACGAAATGAGGGATCACTGCTAACAGCTTGAGGTATAATCCCCCATCAATGAGTGATTCAACGATTCTTGAAGAGACATCCTTATCAGTTATAATCTTAACACATATTAATCTAATGGATATAGAAGCACTACTTGAATTTTGTTCAAGTAATGTTTCCCCATGTTGCATTTTAACGCACATTGCACAAGGCCAATAAGCTATTCGGCTTTGGAATTTTCAAACAGGTATCTATCAATTATCAAACTGTCAGATCTGGTAACACATAAAATCACCCGAGGTTACATGAAGCATTTAATGTTTAGACAGATGCATCTTACAAAGTGAACATACTTGGTCATTTAACTTATCAGTAGAGCACTTGAATTATTTAACATATAAAGTCCATTAAATAACATGTGGTAATATGACAAATTACACGAGAATAAATTCTATTTCATTGACATTTTAATTCCAACGGATAGAATACAACTTGACATAAAATGTTATTTAAATGCGTTCTAAAATATTACTTTTTACAGGAAAGACAAACTAACGATTTTAGGTGTATTTCTCGGTGTTTATTCAATACTTTATTTTAAAGAAACATGGTTAATACTTATAAGCACTCATTTTTTGATATTAAGGCAATGCCTATGAAAAGACTCGTCATGTTTTGTTTGCAGTTAGATTGTAATTAAGTCAGAAGTAATATCTATACTTTATTAAAGGTGCCTGGACACGTTTCAGGACGAAAGTATTAGGTTTTTTTTAATATCAATAGTTTAAGGACCTGTAAACAGAGTTAAATGTACTGTAATATTCTTTCACTGTCAACCTTCCAGTGAATTTATTTAACGCCAGTTTTTATAGCGTTACTTACGCTGTAAAATTACTAAAACAAATCAAAATAAAATGTTCTGATTAGTCAAATAATTTTCGTCGAAATGCGTTCAGTCAGTTACAGTAAAACCGGGTAAGACCCGGAGTATAACAATTAATATGAACTACAACTGAGACATTGAAGTACTTCACTGAAATGTGAATAGGCAACTTTAATAATTATGATATCTTCAAACATGTAAAATGAAATTTAGTTCATTTTCTAGCACACAATGTACATAGGTCACATACATTATAATATAACACATCGTTTCATAATAATAGTAACGGATACAAAAATGATTACCTTGTTGACGAACGAGGTTCCAGTACTAATCATGATATTAAACGTGATCGAAATATGTTGTACATATCATATTCCATCACAGATCATGCAAGTCAAAGCAAGTCCTATTAGTGTATGGAACCGTTGTTATTTTAACGTCACTTATATCAATGATGTGATTGAAGTGAAACACAATCGATCTTATTAAAATACTAAATTATAAATACGAGAAGAAATGATTTGATCAAGTTTTTTCTTTCCAACGCTACCAAAGAAAAATTATGCAAACTTTGAGTCAGAGTCTTTGTCAGATGAAAATGACTGCCACATTAAATGAAAAATATTGTTTAAGGGTTCTCTGCTTGAACGGGTTACAGGGTTATATAGATTCTATTAAATATCTTTAAGACAGCGATATTTTATTCCGTAAAAGATCCCTGAAATAACGTTTTTTTTTCTAATTTTTTCTTTGATCTACAAGTATCTAATGTTTAAGGTATAACTGTAGTGGTGCTTTTGAAGAAAGATAAGTAACCCTGATGGAGTATGATATGTGTAACTTTATATGCTTCTTGGCTATGTAACTTAATACACTACTCACAGGTTTTTACGATGCTGGGATTTCAAATTACACGTTGGCTATGTGTTTAAGTTCAGATTTAATGTTTTATCTACACTGATTCATCCTATTAAATTCTTCTGGAGTAACAAGTCTTCTTTAGCATCCAAGGTTAACAGAAACATTCATGAATGAGCAGCGCACTACAAATTCCAAGCAATATGGAGCACAACAGCAAGTTTTATATTTCGTTAGAAATAGCACATAGCACTTACTTTCACAATTGCAGTTTTTAAGTTAATTTCAGCTTTGAAGATACATAGGTTGTACACTCTGTTTCATACTGTAGTAGTTCATGTTATAGTTTTGTCCAAATTGATGGTGGTTGTTCATTGGTTCACATGGCATTGGCATAGGGGCTGACTGGGACATGGGCTGTGTTGGGGGAGCCCGGAAACCAAGAATGTCATTGACTGAATGAGAAGAGGCCCACGCTCGCATCATGCACGGTGTAACACAGTTAGACATCTGGGCTTTATTGTTCATTTGATGATTTAAAGGAGGAAAGTTGGATTGAGCTGGCATGGGTGGTGGTGGGCACGAAGGCATTGACGGCGGCGGACATGAATACTGGTACATTGGAAATTGTGGATTGTAAAGAGGTCCAGGGGGTGGCGGGCCCATTAAGTTCTTGGTGTCCATATTTGGACTTTGACTTGTTGGTGATGAACCTCCTCCAATTTTATTCCGTAGAATTCTACTTATGGAGCTTACAGAAGGCACATTGTATTTATCACACACGCCATCAGCTAGCAACTTATCCCGAATCTCCCAAGCGAATATACCCGGATCTCTCTCCTTGTATATTTTTATATGCTTGACAACATTGGGTGTAGTCACTCTGGGTTTGCTTCCACCAATGGCTCCTGGGAGGATTGAACCTGTCTCGTTGTATCTCGCGAGAATTTTACTGACACAGCCGTGAGATACCCGGAGCTGTCTAGATATATCGCACGGTCTAACTCCCATCTGAGCCAGCTCTATAATCCGTAGTCTGATGGCGTTAGGTAGAGGACGCCCATTGACAAACACGCCACCTAGCTGGTTCACCTCGCCAAATGTCGTCTGCTCTGAAAACGAAAATAAGAAAGTGCTTAAAATGTTCAAGTAATGCAAAACGTTATTATGTGATATTGGTTTCTTCTCCCCCTCCTCAGCCATACATTCATTTACATTCTGGTTTATTTGTTTAAGGTGGACCCAATTTTTTTTCCAGTTTCCTCACGAAATTTCGGATACATATAATTGAGCATATGCCTGATTTGGATGTGTGCTTAGTTTTTTCAGTATTCTGAGCCGTTTCGAAACTACAAGCCTTTAAAATATACCACTAACGTCACTTTTGAGACGTCTGACAAATTTCTCGCGTTCAAGCAACAAAAGCAGATATTTCAGTCAATTTTTACGTTGATTGCTACGAAATTTCATCACATTGTCCGTCTTACAAATTACTTCATGTACATATAATTTTCTTATCCGTGGCTCTCGTTTTACAAATTTACCTTATTGTTTTATACATTAGCAACCCTCGTCTATGTCAGTCTAGTTGTTCGATTTCTTGTTGTTCGATTACATATTTTGTTTGTTAGAACATATTCTAACTTACGTTTTTTTTTCTGAGAACATATTCTAACATACAGAAGTATTGTGTTCAAACATAAACTTGAACAATACGTGGTTTTGTGAAAATTTAGTACTAACATTGAAATTTTGTGACTTTCTTTGTAACCTTTTGGACTATCTAAATGCCAGTAAGATACTAATCCATAACAATATGTTTATGCCATTTTTTCACGAATTACATATTGTTAATTATACAGTGAAAACTGTTATTACATAATCATACCAAAAGTTTTTTGTTGATGTTTTGTTTTCTTATATCTGTGTTTCGAAAGAAAGAATCTTTACTTGTTTGTCCATGCAGGCTAAATCAATTTGGACCTGCATAGTTTTAACGTCAACAAACTTACCGGTGCATTTTGATATATCTGGTGCATGAACCAAGTGTTTTAGCTTTCAGTGTTTATAGGAGGGTACAAAAATATAAATTTTGTTTATGTATCTTGTTGTTATTTAAAGTTATAAAGCGTCAGGATTATTTTTTGATTTGTCAAAATCACTCCAAAAGAAAGTAAACAAACTAAAACTATCTGATCAATTTTTATTTCAAAATGTTTTGGTGAATGAATTTCAAAAGGCTTGATTCCCTCTTAATACGCTAATATCAATTTTTCTTGTTAACTAAAATCGGTCTTAAATTGATACATATTCTGAATTCTTCAGAGATGTTAATGCACGTATTTAAATATAGATCTCCAAGTTATAACGTATTGTTTCATGTTTTAGAGTAGTTTTATTAGCCTCTAATTCGTTATTTGTTGGTACTTTGCCTGAAACAAATATCATATAATTTGAAGAAAACGATAATTAGAAGTATGATGAAAAACAAAAAATTGACACTGAGAGATTTGAATGTACAAGACATGTTGCAGAAGTTATGTTATATGTTTTATGAAATTATTATATGTTTTATGAAAAGACATGTTTTATGATATTGCAACCTAATGATGCTGTTCTAAGACGTGAAAAAGGAGGTACATATCCGGTTAATATGTTCACTTTATGAGAATGACTTTATGAAGCCATTAATATTCAATTTTATAATGCGTTACAAATTTAAATTTAGAATTGAAGCCCAGATGAGATAAGAGGGTATGAGACAAAACCGTCTGTAACATCAAAAAAACAATTGTTTTTAGGAAAAGCCACTCACCTAAACCAAAACACACTTTAAAAAAAGAAACGATTGTTTAATGTTAATATGAATTTATATTTTAACATATCCTATTTGAACCGGGCAGAGGGTTTATTTTTTTCTTGGTTAATATTGTGATGGGTAAATAAATTAGAAAAAAAAATAGAATCACGAACAATATTAATTTAAAGATAGTTGATTCAATTTCACGGCCAAACGTGATATACGGTTGAACAAGGGACATTTAGCTAACGAAATTTATAAGACATCTCATGAAAACTTAACCGCAATAAAATGATATCAAGCAAGTTTTAATATTTGCACAATGAAGTAACGTTTTAATATTAAGTAAATATTTAAAATATACTAGTGATGAATTTATTGTGTTCGGCAAATTCTAAGATTTCGGTTGTTTCGGCTGTTTGATTTTCTATCACGAATACTGAATTCTTTGGTCAGAATAACCGGATAAAGAGATGCCAGTCCTGTATTGTTATATTTTTACATTTCAGATTCTATACATTTAAATCAAGAAAAGAATGTATACTATAACTTGTGCAACTATTAATGGAATAAAGTACCTTTTGAACGATAGAGCAGTACGCGGTCAACAAATTTACAATCGCTTAAATAGGGATGACAGACGTTTAAAAATAAGGTAAAATGCAGATTACCCGATTAATAAAACGAACAGAAAGTCAGCATAAGAAATCAAACAAAATAGTGTATACTGGAATTTAAAACAAAAAGTATTCACGGACGTGTGCGACGAACGCGCATGTCCGGCGACTTCCTTAAGTTCGACATTACATAATTTTAAGTTTAAATTAAAAATCACTTCCAACAAAATTTATGTTAACATTTGATGTTGATTGGAACTGCTAATGTTTCCATTTTATGCCGCTTCTTCGCACCTTTATTTGATAAGCACGCACATCAAAGTTTGAGGTACCCTGGTTATCGGAAATTAATGGGCAAGAGTGGTCAGCAGGGACCCTGATGACCCCAGTGGGCACCCTCTTAAATTGTCAGCTAATTCAATCAACGAAACAATATCAATTTCTTGGTTTTCATGCGCTGTTTTGATACCGTGGTAATAAATTTTCCAACGTAATTAGGATATGCAAATATTTGGTTTTCATTATTCGGTGATTATGTTTTTTCAGCAATTTTCAATTTCTAAAAAAAATACCGCCATGTAGGGAATCCACAAACGAGTAAATGGATGGCTGTTCGATAATATTTTTAACTTTTGTAATTTTTTTATCCTTTATCTTAATCTCTTAATCTTAAAGCCGACAAAATGTATGTGTTACGTTTTTGTAGGGTTTGTTTTGCTGCCGAAAAATATAATTCAAGAAAAAGCGTAGAAAGACATTTCTAGTTCGCCAGTTTTTGGTACGCTTGTCATCATATAATATTATACATACCTTGTATGAAATGTACATATATTTTATCAAGTTCCAGCATAACTAAGTTAAACGAATGAATTTATTTCTCAAAATAATTTCTTATTACTTTTTCTTTCTTTTTTTATTTTAGAATAAACTGGTTTCCGCTACAGAAATCTCCTTTTATCTCTTACACAGTTAAAACAGAATTTTTGAAAGAAGACTTACAAACGCAAGAAAAATAAATATTGCCAGATCTGGTTTTTAATGTATATATTATATTTTTTTCAGTGATGCTAATGTCATTAATATTTCAGCCCAAGCAGCATTATCGGTGCGCTTAACATTTTATTAAAGATTAAAATTGTATGCGAATTTAAACAGCACAGCAACAGATATTTTGTTAAAAAAAAGTCTTAGTTATTTCTCTTTGAATTTCATCTAAAAAATCATTTACTTGTTGCCCTTAGTTTTAACAGCTTAGAACCATCGTATTAAAGAGTTGTACCATATGGAAATGTAAGACAACCCGCAGTTCAAATACATCATTTATGGATATATGTCGGTACAACTTGTGATGGATATATGTCGACATATCATCAAGTTGAAATACAAACTACACTGAAACAGATTATGATTGCAACAATCTGGAAACAACTTTGTTAAAATGTTCACACGAGTTTCAAATAGAGGGTTTAAAGTACACCCTAGCTAAACACATTTTATCATAAAATTTTAAGCGTTTGGTAATATTTACATGTCTAACTAATTTGGGGAATAATTAACGCAAAATATGAGCAAATTTGGAAATCAAAGTAATGTAAGAACTTATTAAACACGAATTTTACGCAAACAAAGTTTCATCAATATTACTGTATTAGCTACTTGTTAATTGGTACAAAGTCCGACGATGATCCCATCATTTTGAAATATAAAGATTTGCAGAAGTGCTATAGGAACTATGGAATATTAAACAAAGAATTAATCATTATTTGAATTGTATGTTCTCGTTAACGATTCTATGATTTTATATCGTTACATTCTTGTTTAATACCGTAATTTGAACGGAAAAAGTGTTAAATATAACCTACCCATGAGCGAACTGGACGATATTCCGTAGCAAGCTAGCTTGCTTCTTTCTACATCCGGATGCTCCAGTTTGAAATCTTAAATTTTCTTTCCAATTATTCACACACAAAAAACTTTTGTTTGTTTAAAACAGCAATACTATAAAGTACACAATAGCAAATGGGGCAAAACGCAAATCTCGTCACAAGACATGAAAGTTTACAGAAAAGTTAAGATAAAGCTATTTTCGAGTGGTTAACTTTCTAGTTCGGCCCACTGATAAGCCATTTACAATATAATTGGCTGGAATAATCTCCCATTGGGTGAAATCAACAACAACCGCCAATCATCTGTTAATACTAACACCTACCTGAGATTCGGAAGGAATTAAGTTTTTCTTCAAAATGTGAACATTCATGGAACGAATCCAATAAATTATTAAGAGTTTCTGTTGAAAATAGTTTTAAATATTTTGCTATGCTCGCGTGCGCTTCTAAATTGACTATAAAACTTTATTCTTTAACGTTTGGTCACAGTTCAACGTTAAAATGCTACCGAGACCTTAGGTGGTCAAAATTCTGTTGACTGGATATTGAATATATGACTTTATTAATCATTTTAATTAGTATTGCATATTTTACCTGTAATAAATTAATAGGTATTCTTTCTGATATGAGTATTTCCTTTTTGTCTTATTTTAATTTCACAGAACCGTTATTTTCTCATTTTATTTTTCAATATAAATCTGTCTTTGACTGGGTAAGTTTAGGAATTATTTTAAATTTTAACCCATTTTACGAATTTTATCTCGTCTCAAAGAAGGTAGTGATAGTAATATGTCCTTTAAAAAGTATTGTTTTTCATAACGAAAAGATGATGAAACATTTGGATTTCGATCATCGCATTTACAATTTTATAGAAATGTAGAAGTTATGCAAGTTTTCTGAACTTTCTTTTAAGTTGTAAGTAAGCAAAGGTGTATTTTTTTATTATATGCCCACGAATGATTTTAGCATAGTGCATCGTTAATCCGCAAAATTGATACAACTAGTCAGATTAGAAATTCCGTATCAAACAATGTGCATTTCCTATTCTTTATTTTGCAGCTTCCCGTGTTTTATCTTACGTCATATACTACGTCACACTAGGTTGTCGTAATTTTCCGGCACATAACGAACTCCAAAAAAGGAAATTTCCGTCGCAGTTTTACAAACGTTACGGTATTTTTACGCCATTCATAAATTTTCTACGCCATTTATAAATTTACTATCGCGTTACTATTTTTATTTCTGCTATTATGTAAACCACGTTTTTTACTAAAATTTTGTTGTTTAGTTTATTTAAATTTGTTTTGAGCGAGAAGGGTATATAATAAAAGTAACATTATGACAGTATGCATTCTGTAGGTTCGTATTATTTCTCGTTGCGTATGTAACCACATCACGCTCGACCTTTGGTCTCGCGCGATATTGTTTACATACCCAACTCGAAATAATACGAACCTACAGAATGCATACTCTTATAATATTCCATATATATCTTTTACGATACTTGATCGAAACAAAAGTCGTATTCATGGAGTAACGGGTTAGCCAATTGTAGAAACAAAATATATTATAACGTGCACTTTTCATGCTTTAGCATTTGGAATTCTCAATGTTTTATGCCAACCCACGATTTGCTTCTCTTTTTGAATAAGAATTTTTATACGACAGTTGTACTGAAAACTATATTTCATTAATAACATGTTATTTTTAAGGGTGAACAGCAATGAACTATTGATGCTCATGGTCATGGTAAATAACCGTCATCACGCGAAAAGGTAAGCATGTCCATCTTTCAGCGCTATCGTTGTCAGCTAGCGATGCCAGTAGTTCACTTCGGGCATCATGCATGCCCATCTTTCAGCGCTATCGTTGTCAGCTAGCGATGCCAGTAGTTCACTTCGGGCATCATGCATGTCCATCTTTCAGCGCTATCGTTGTCAGCTAGCGATGCCAGTAGTTCACTTCGGGCATCATGCATGTCCATCTTTCAGCGCTATCGTTGTCAGCTAGCGATGCCAGTAGTTCACTTCGGGCATCATGCATGCCCATCTTTCAGCGCTATCGTTGTCAGCTAGCGATGCCAGTAGTTCACTTCGGGCATCATGCATGCCCATCTTTCAGCGCTATCGTTGTCAGCTAGCGATGCCAGTAGTTCACTTCGGGCATCATGCATGCCCATCTTTCAGCGCTATCGTTGTCAGCTAGCGATGCCAGTAGTTCACTTCGGGCATCATGCATGCCCATCTTTCAGCGCTATCGTTGTCAGCTAGCGATGCCAGTAGTTCACTTCGGGCATCATGCATGCCCATCTTTCAGCGCTATCGTTGTCAGCTAGCGATGCCAGTAGTTCACTTCGGGCATCATTCATGCCCATCTTTCAGCGCTATCGTTGTCAGCTAGCGATGCCAGTAGTTCACTTCGGGCATCATGCATGTCCATCTTTCAGCGCTATCGTTGTCAGCTAGCGATGCCAGTAGCTCACGTCGGGCATCATGCATGCCCATCTTTCAGCGCTATCGTTGTCAGCTAGCGATGCCAGTAGTTCACTTCGGGCATCATGCATGTCCATCTTTCAGCGCTATCGTTGTCAGCTAGCGATGCCAGTAGTTCACTTCGGGCATCATTCATGCCCATCTTTCAGCGCTATCGTTGTCAGCTAGCGATGCCAGTAGTTCACTTCGGGCATCATGCATGTCCATCTTTCAGCGCTATCGTTGTCAGCTAGCGATGCCAGTAGCTCACGTCGGGCATCATGCATGCCCATCTTTCAGCGCTATCGTTGTCAGCTAGCGATGCCAGTAGTTCACTTCGGGCATCATGCATGCCCATCTTTCAGCGCTATCGTTGTCAGCTAGCGATGCCAGTAGTTCACTTCGGGCATCATGCATGCCCATCTTTCAGCGCTATCGTTGTCAGCTAGCGATGCCAGTAGTTCACTTCGGGCATCATGCATGCCCATCTTTCAGCGCTACCATCTTCGACTAGAGACGCCATATAAGGTGCTCTTCGGGCTTTATGGATGCTCATCTAACAGCTTTCGGCTCCATACGTGGTTCACTTTGGGCACTTCTCATCTATCAGGGCTACCATTGTCGGCCATTGGTGTCATAATTATGTAGTGCACTTCGGGCATTGTGCTTTTATCAGCGCTTCCATTGTGAGCTTAGGGGCCATATATGGTGCACTTCTGGCATTATGTATGCTCATCGATCTACTCTTGTCAATAGTTAATCTTTAAGTAATGTTTAAGGCGATAATGCATATTAATATAGCGATAATAATCTTTGTTAAATCATTACAAAAGATTTTGTTGTCTTCTTGCTTGTTCTGTCTCTTTTCAGCACGGTGATGATGTCTGATGATTTCATTATTTCATTCATCAATTCATATGTATCTGAGTGTTGCGACGTGAAACCAATCGCAAAATATCAGCAGTGAACCGATCAGCTTCCCCCGTGGACCTCTACGTGGTAGCGAAAACCGAATCGAAAATAGGATTTGCATTTCCAAGTTCCGAGACACTGCACTTGGATTCATATAATTTACGTTGCTGGGATCATTATAACAAAAGCGTGACAAAACGTCCTACAATTTTGTTACGTTTTATTTAACATAAGAATCTGTAGTATGTAGACAGGTAATATATTCAGAAATTCCGCTGTCTTTATCAGTTAAAGAAATTTTCTCATGTGAACGAAATGCTCGTAATAACAGGAGTAAAAGACCCTTACACCAGCAGTTAATAGTTAATGGTGGAATATTGGACTAACTCTAAGGATTACTGATATAATAATATGGGACATAACTCAGGATATCGGTAACAGTTACTGTTCTTGATATTGAAATGTTTAAGTTACCAACTGCTTAACGAAAATCGACAATGGTGATGGTGTTCTTACAGAAATTTTAATATCTTTTTAATAAAGCGCAACGGTTTAGTGTTTTAGTACACTGTATGATTTGGATGAAGCTTAATACTGGTCATGTTACACTTAAAATAAACGTATTTTTAATTTTAATTGCATTGCATCAAGAATAAGAGAGCAAGAAAATGTGGTTATTAAAATGTAATCAACTAGAAATAATAAGAAACGCTACAAGACATTAAGTGGATTGATGACAAAGCAGTAAAATATTCCGACTCTCTGAGGGAGGGGAAATATGAAATAAGATAAGTTCTTGGTCTGCAAAATCTATTTACCATTTATTCCCCAGTTAAATCTCTATACAAAATGTATACACAAACCAACTCCTCTTTGAAGCTCAGAACATGCGGTAATTAAAAATTTCTGATTAGTTTATCATATGTCTTACCATCGAAATCTAGATCTATGTGAGAAACATACGACCTTACTCGACCTTTGACGGCTTTTTCCCAAGATGCCTGACTTTAATTTGAATATTGAACGCGGCTTCAATTTTAGCGTCATGAAAAAGATATCGTTTAATTTTCTGTGAAACATTGCCACTTATCCGAGAACAGTTCGTTGCATATATTAAAATGTGAACTATTGGGTGTGGAAATACGATTTGATCAACGACAAATTAAACGTTGTACTAATTTACATTCATTAATACTATCAATATGAGCTTACCTTGTTCAAAAGTATACAAACTAGAGGAAACCCGATAAAATACTCTAAACTGGTCGAGATTAGTGAGTAATTAAAGAAGGAAGATAAAGTTTAATAAACTATAAGTATCATTATCTAATATGAAAATTTTCTGTAAAAGGCAAATAGGAACAACAAATAAGCTATGTAGGAACACTGCACCCGTAAGCAACGTAGAAAGAATATATATGCAACGTAGGAAAATAAAATTAAAACTGTATATTTGTATATAGTGCTCTATTACATATTCTAGTTTTTCTTACTACAAGAATGGTGTTCGTCACTCTTGCCTCAAAGCGTTTCTCTATTGGTTCGAGACAATTATCGTTTAGAACTTAGGTTCGCCATAAAGGTCAATTTTTAAACTTATTTAACTCTTCGACGGAAAAGTGGACATCTGAGCTTTCGATTAGGCCGCTAATTTGATATACGTACTTCTTCGCATTAAAAAACTGCGTTTTGAAACCATACACGGCAGTTACAATGTCTTACTGTGTGCAGTTTATGTGTAAATTGTAACATAAAATTATTACAAATTACACCGATATGGAAGCAACAATCTAAATAACAAAAAAACGAAACCACACACAGACAGACTTTACATCCATACACACAGACAAGACATAAGAAAATATCATTAAATTTAAAATGATGGAAAACCGCAATTCCAAGAATGTGATACAAAAATACCCATGCAAAATACATCAAAAGACTATAATATACAATTAACGCTTAATTAATATCATATTTAGTACATTCTACGTGCAGTTGCACAAGTTTGTGATAAATTGCTAATTAACACTGTAATGAACAAACTTAAAACGGGCAATGCTAACAGTCTATTAAGGAAAGCCAAGACCCAAGATCATAAAACTAAATCTAGAGACCAAATCTCGGGTATCTAACCTCAAATCTCAAACAGATACTTGAGATTTAAGACTGGTCTCCAATCTTAGTTTTATGATCTTGGGCCCAGGCCACTTTGTTCTACCAAGGTATAAAACTGAGACAACAAATAAGCGCAACGATTAAAATATGTCAACGCACATAGAAACATTTAAATCTCGAGACTCGGGCACAATTCCTGCGAGTTGTCGTTCAGTGAAGCCACGAAGAAAATCTGAAATGTAAGATTTATTCATAGGCATTATTGATAAACTGGACTAATGTGAAAATGCTTTTTGATAGAAACGTAAAAAAAATAAAATATTTTATTTCATTATATAACTACTACACTTTCATGGTGTATATAATTATATGCAATAAACATTATATTATGTTAGAAATATTTCCGTGAGGTTTTACATAAAATATTGATATATTTTATTTAATATTTATATTTTTCTTTTCTAACAGTCTATATTTATTACAAGAGACTTATAGAAAAAAAGGAAAACAATAGACGAGCCAGCTTCATTTCAAAACCAAATTTACTGGCAATCGAAGATAACAATAAAACACACACGCCTTGGCATCAGTGTCGACCAGCGATTCACATTTCCGCCAACTGCGACGGCGTCGGCAATGACCCAGAACTGAGCGGAAAACGTTTTTCATCGGTGGCTGCAGATGTATTGTACAGACGAAAACGGCGACTAACCAAATATTGTGCTTTTCTAGAAAGGTGATACATCGAGTTTGAACAAACAGACGTTGTCAGGGGCATGTTGTACTGGCATCTTGGATAGATTGATCTCTACAGGTCGAGGTAATTAAATATTCTGACTACATTTCAAACTTCCATTCTACATGCTATATTTGATGCATGTGATGTACTCGTTGAATTGAAAAAAGATAGATCTATGCACCTGAATAAAAAAAATAATGTTAAAATCAAATCATGGCCTCTGCATTCACATATTCAATAATTCGTGTAATTAAATTTATGTTAATATCCTTGAATAGCTGCAATAATTTTGTTTCTGCTCGCGTTAGAGGCATTGTGAAAAAGTAAAAGTGCAAGAGAAATATTAACAAGCGTTTGAGCTTCCTGGTCATTAAATCAAGATCACCGGAATTGCATTTCTCTAAGAACGTCAGCGATCTATTTCAAAGAGATATTTCCATTTCGCTGCCAAATTGCCTGATACTAATGTTTGCTTGGCTCCATTTATTACCTATAATCTGACTGATTTTTGACAAATACAAATTGGTAAGGCCGCAATTTTAGCGCTTCACTGGAATATATATCAGATGTGTCAATAAAATACTACACACCATATATCTTACCTTGTGGGTATCGCGCTTTATTACACCTTTCATGATTATCTTCAAAACATAGTCAATAAATTGGCGACAGAAAGCTGTGTAATATATAATTGTTCAAACAAACACGTATACTTTTTTTTGAATTTCAGAAAGAAAGATTTATTTTTATTTCCATCTGACTTTGAAGCCCACGAGCACGGAACATTACTTAGTACTGCGCAGTCATTGGTGTGTGCATTTACTATATTTTTTTACTTATAAGCGAGTTTTTACCATGATTTTCCGATAACCTAATTTTACAAAACATTTTATTGTGATCATATTTATATTTCTAGCAAACCTAAAATTCGCACATTATACTATAACTATCAAAACACTTTCAAAGTTTATATTTTTGTTGTTGTTTTTACAAACACCTTATTGATATTTTTATACGATGTAGGTCTTTATTCCTGGATGAGAAATCATTTCTAAGTTGTTTTCTGTGTGGTTGTTGTGGTTTTTGTTTATTTGTTTTGTTGGCTTTTTTGATATCTTGTAATCTTGACCTTTCAAATATATCGCTCAGTTCTGTTAACTTTGTGTCATCGTTGTGCTTTATTGCAATAAGCTACTTATGTTTTGTGTAATTGTCTGTTTGCGTTTGCGACAGAGTCGAGCGGGGGACGGGAGGTTATTTCACCAAGGCAATTTTAGCTTTTGTTCATGTGAGATCCTGACGAGGAAAGTGTGAGGATGATGCATCCTAGAACTGGTTTTAAATCCCCGTGATATATAAGTTTTGTTATTGACGGTGACCCATCAGGTTCTCATTTTCGTTTCATAATTTTTTATTGCTCGTATTATAAATTTAGGCTCTCTTTCTCTCTTTGACTTTGTTGTGTCGCTAAGCTGTGTTTCTATCACATGGCTTTTCCTGATATGCATATTTTACTTCTTATTGTTTACGATATCAATTTTATTTTTAAATAATGAATATTTTCAAAAAAGGGGATAGCGCTATATAATCTTTCAGAAATTACATTAACTCAAACCCCTAAGTATAGTGACATTAGATTTCCATCAAATTCTACCATGCCTACACATTTTGGAATATTTACATAAATATCTTGTAATTTTAATTTAATAATGTCAAATGTATTTTTTTAAATTTAATATGGCAAATGTATTAAGAAAATTTGAAGAAATATTTTGCAGTTTCTAACGTTTTTTGTTGATAATTTAAGAACAAATATTTGTTCATTTATTTATTTTAATTTAACATTATTTTGTCATTTCAGGAATAAAAGAATGACTGGGGGTAATAAAATCTGTAAAGTCGATTGCATTCTACACAAATAAGCAACGGATCACATAGCACACGTTTATTTACTTTAAATGCCAAACATTGTTAATTTTCGTTATACCGATTTCACGTTCGAGAAAGGGTTCATTAAGGCATACTCTATTCAATTATTCTATGTACAAAGATTTTAGTTGTGTTTTTGCGTGTTTAAAAGCTGAACTAATATGTTCGCAGGCCATGACGAGAAAATATTAATAAAAGCGTGTATATTTATTTACAAATGTATTTTGTTTTCCATACCATACATTTGTTGCCAATTCTAACTCAACACTTTTCACATTCAAATTCCTTAAATATGGTTCAAGATATTTATATCATTTATTGATACAGACTAAGTTTGGAAATGATCTCGGATTCCTCAGTCACACGCAATCAAAAAATAAGTAGCTTAGGACACTGTCAGTTAAAGTTGGTAGGTACGAGATGGCATCAGTTGTTGTGTGCACATGTGTTGTTACTTTCTTGCGATATATCTTTGGTTTCAGCAGCTCTTGGACTTTTGAGTTCATTAGTTGCACGTTTTAGAGTTCAGTATAATTACACAAATTGTTTATACCACTATTAATATACCACTATTAATATACCTTGTAATAGTTGTGCTGTAATAAGTTTATATATTTGTCACTGCTGTTCGCTATCTTGTTTAATGCAAAATGTTATCCTCATGGACTTTTAAGCCTACTGGAAATAAAATTATCTGTCTGTCTGTCTGTCATGTTTTAAACTGATAACGTTCGGTACTGGTTAGAAACAGTTCTTAACAAAAACATAACCAGCGTACATAACAACTTACCTCAAACGTGCAAAACTCGTCAGTGAACTCTTGCCAGACTCCTTTCTTTATATCATTCGAAAACATATTGAGCAGTAAGTTTGATGAAAACAACCTTTCAAATGGTAGAGAACGGGGACATTGCTTTGTAACAGAACTGTTTCTTAATTTACCTGTTGAAAATTACGTTTGCTTTGATAATGTGGCTTCAAAGAAAACAATGCAAAAACATAACCGATGCAAATAGGTCTATTAAGCTTTCTGTTCATTATCAAAATGTTCAAACCATGAAGCCATCATTAAGCATGCAAGTTAATTTTGGCAGAATGTAAGGTGTGTCGGTGAGCTATATAACTATTCTTGTCAAGGACATTTCTAATGGCTTCACATTAATAAGAAGAAAAAGAGGAAATGGCAGCAGCAAATTATTGCAATTGTTTTATCATTATTTTGTTCCTGAGGGTGTTGCTGATGTAGTTATATAATATTATTAATAAAAATAATAATATTTAATAAGAATAATAATAATAATAAATATAATAATATTAATAATAATATATTATTTTGGTGATGATGTCGATGATGGAGAAGAAGAAGAAGAAGAAAAAGAAGAAGATTAGGATGATGATGATGATAGTAATTCCTATAGAAGCAGTCGTCGCAACCGTCAATCCATAATAATAATAATAATAATAATAATAATATTATTATTATTATTGTTGTTGTTAAATTATTATTATTATTATTATTATTGTTGTTGTTGTTAATTTGTATATTATTAAAAATATTAATATGCACCCATTAGCAGAACTAGAGTATAAAAAGATGTTCCTTCCTACAGTGCTCACAGGGAGTGATTTCACGGTCTGCAAAAATAGAAACAGGAGGTGTGAAAATGTGTTTTTCCTTTCAAACAACAAAAATACTCATGTGTTTATTCTTAGCATTTCATTTTGTGGAAATTGTTGATTGATTTTTGGCGGAACTATACAAACCGCCATTATTCTTCGAGAGCGGATTTCTAGAGACGTTTATATGTATTTAATTATTTGCTTGTCTATGTGGAATATCTGGTGTGTTAAAATCAAAATTATATTGTAAATTATAATAAATTGTTAGAAGTAATGTGAAATCGTTATTTGTAACCAAACATATTAAGTTTCAAAGAAATCAAAGTCTCTCTGATAATATGCTAAATCTCTTCTTCTTGCATGGAGATAAATTTGGACGAGGATATAAACGGAATTGTCGGTCATCATCAAGTCGTGTATTAAGTTTTAAATGTTGTCAAATTTTACCATTCAACTAAATCAATTCAGTGTATTATCTAGTTTTACTGAAATCATTAGGTCTAGAAAGTTCTATTACAAATATTACCATACTAAGATCATTGCACATGTGGTTTATTAAGTGAAAACAATATCAGAAAATAAAAGAAACGAATTAATATTGTACATTCGTTTTGCTTTCAATATAACATTATAACGGCATTCTACAAAACCTCTCTAAATAACATTCTGTTGCACTAAATAGATAGTAACCATCCTAAAATATACCCCAATGAACTCCGCCTTTATTAATAAAATACATCAGAAAAGCGAACACCATTTCAAACCTTAATTTTAAACCTTTATTTTAAACCTTAATTTTTCCATTGAAAATAGAGTTGAAACCATTTAATGTTTTACCAACGGTTATATTTGTTATATTATGTTGTTAACTGCAATGGATTTCAATGTGCACCATTTACACTCTTCAAACTCTTCAATGTGACAGTGATGTGATTTTCTGATCTTGTTCTGCTTGCTGAAGGCTGTTAACTTCTGCATATGTTTATTTATAAAATTATATTCCTTCAGCATTACAGCATTGTAAATTTTTTAAGTTTTTTTGTATGGCGATGGCCCGTCTGCAACTTCTTAGGGAATTTACATTTCGAAAAGTGTTCGCTTTTCTAAACGTTGTAACAATGTTGAGGATTTCTGGTTAATGGTATTTTTGCGTAACGAGTAAACCTTTCTTTGTAAACGGATGTATCACAGACTAAAAACGTTTTAATTCATCTTTATTTCGACTTTGTTTGAAAACAGAAATGTCTTTTAATGTAGCACATAATTTAAGAAAAAAAAATTAAAGTATCGATTTTTTTTCTTAGAAGGAGTTCATATAGAAGGTTCTTCTCTCTTAATACGTCGAGAAGAATAAAATCTTAAACACTGTTTTACATTTAATGGTCAGTAAGAATGCATAGGCATGGCAGCAAGGAAAATCAGTTACCATTTGACCGTTAAATGACTGCAGGTCTAATATAGTGCATTAATTACTTTACCGGTTTTGCATTGGTCACTGCTCTAAACATATCACTTGCTGACATTTGACATAAACTTTAAGCTGACCTTTTTAATCAATTCGCTTCGCAGTTGTGTCCGACTAAGACGATTTACGAATGAGTAACAGCATAAAGCAGATGGACCTTTAACATTTGGCGGTCTTTAACGTTGCGCCTAAACAAATGATATTAAGAGTGACAAAATACGATTAAGTACTAAATTCACATTTTTATCCGAAAAAGGATAACATTTGAGCAACCATTTATAACAAAAATATATAAGCCTAATTGAGTGGACAGAATGAATAGGCCTTTAGGAACTTTATTTATTTTCTTATTTCCAAAAACATAACATAATATGTATTGTATAAAATTGTAAAAATTGTAAAATTGTATAAATTATAAAGGACATCACATATTGTTCTAACTTTTCTCAACGTATGTTAAATAATGATACATTAAATTTTATAACAATAAATTGTGCAAAGGTTTTTTTTAAATGAGTTTTGCCGTCAAGGAGATTTTGATAATTTTCTCTATTTTATCGATGACAGTGCAATGACGACGGTAGTCGGCCCCTTAAAAAGAACGAAAGCAGTCGGCAGCTGGTCCCGTTACTTATTGTCTATGAATAAAACAAAATAAAAATGTTTTGAAAAGGGTATTTAAATAAAGATATTAATTAAATTAATTATATAACGAAATTTCTTATCTATAACGTATGCAACGATGCCTTCAAAATCGAAATCAACATTCATAGAATCAAGACGATTTTCAACAGACAGACACACAATTCACGTATAAAATGGCAAAATACAGACATGTCATCGATTCTTAAAGATTTTGCCAAACTAGTGTTGGTCGCAGACATAATTTTAATGATGCCTGTAGTTTTCCCCTCGCCTGACAGTAGAGGCAATTTCTGTATGATAAAGTGAAAGCTATTTGTCAGAAATGCTTCACTGCAGGTTCTAAATTACACGTCCAGAGATCGATAGCAGGGTCCATATGTTCAAGATCAAAGAATCTTCACCTGAGTTTACTGATACAATATATTGTTGGATACGAACAAGAAAGACAGGAACTTACTTTTAAGAACACCAAAGCCCATTAGTTCGTCCCAAACGTGGATATTTTTACATTATGGCATTGACGCTCACTTATCTTACCGCCTACAAGTGTATCGGCACTTCACGAAGAGTTGGTCAATGTTGTGTCAGCTAACGAAGCATTTCTTGATTGTTTTCAATACAATGTAGTTTCTCCCACAAGTATTCATACCATAACCGTTGGGAGGTAATTCAATTTTAAGGTTTTAGTAACTACAAGAGTATTAGACTTCAGCTTTTTGTATGTTGTAACTTGTACAGGGCAACTTGTGACTTCTTTTCTGCAATATAATGGACCTCGCAAAACATGTCACACAGCAGGCCCATTATATAATGTGTTCTTACAAGTTTAATTAATAAGAAAATGCTACAGGAATTTGGTAACTTACTACTTAAGTTGATGAAAACAACTAGCTTTTTTATTGTAAAAATGTGAAGTACGATCCAATCACTGACGTGAGTGACCTACAAGATCAAGCACATTGGTTGAATGATTGAAGACACTAATCTTTTTACCTTCTTTATGACTGAGCTAACAGACCGCTCTTACTTTCAACCAATCAGCTGCCTAAGATTCGAGAACAGTCTCCAGTTTCAGCCTTCTCACCTTTTTGTCATCAGTTGGTTTTTGATCAGTTTTCAATGTACAATGTATTTGTCATTAATATAAAGTACGTATAGTAAGTCTATCAAGAAGCGTCCCCGACACGTCTACCACTCACCCATTAAACAATGTGTAGCTTCATCAAGTGCACGTGCTACGTAAAGTTCAAGCAAAACAATAACTTTGGTTAATTTAGGTTTTATCTGGAGTTTTAGAGGACCACACAGACATGAAATTAAAAAGATGAATGCTTTTGTAATAAAAGATGCCTGGATGTAGCAGAATACATACATTCAACGAGTATCTACGTCATGTTATGTTTGGACCCGTGACAGCCGACAGGAACGGACAATTCTAAATTCTTGAATGGGTGAAATATTATAAAATATGTTTTGAATAATTTTTGTTTAGTTTAAGCTTATTTTTGCATCGATTGTTGAAACAAGTTATTCCAACTTTATTAATCACGCTCTACGAATGCTTCCTCGGTTGTAACCATTACTCGCGCTGATTGTGGATTGGGAAAACTACACAAAAATACTTGGTTGGATTCGAACCGGCAGTCTCCCTCCGTATCTGGAGTTCGACGCTCTATCCCTGGGTCATTTGTCGTCTTTAAAAATATATATGCATGTTACGATAAAACCTGCGAATGTTACCCATCAAACCTGCGAATAATTTAAGACATGTAAAAAAAAAGTTCAGCCCATGTAAAGAAGATCCATAATTATATTGTCAAGATTAAAAGGTGTGTATTCGGTGATCGTCGCCAAGGTTGTTTGTTAATCCGATATATCGACCTATTATTCTCGGTCTTATCTCGAAATGTTTGACGCCAATGATGCCGAGCAATGTAGACCAACCCGAATACTCCTGGCAAGCAAGTCAGACTAGTCCCCGATCGCTGGGGTTTGTTCCAGTTGGTCTTAGTGGGAACCTAGCTATAGACATCAAGATAGTCGTTGTAATATTATGATGAAAAGTAGGCTCTATATTGTATTAACCTTTATTCCGTAGGATAAGCTTTTTATCGCATGAAAGACCAAAGTAGCTCAAGATCTGGATCTACACTGTTTAACACAATAATGCCTAGACCTGTAACTCGAAATTCTGGTTTGCAATATTCCGGTGTTAATAAAAAAAAGATGCTTTTCCCTCCGGATGTACAGCAGTTACTGGAGTTTGTAATCATTCGCCTTACGGACATGCTATATGATCTCGGCTGTGGGATGGACTGAAATCAACTATCTACTAATCCTTGTTAAACAATAATATTAACATCGTGTTGCGATATATTGCAAGGAATTAAAAACCAAATGGTTTATTTGGTGTCCACGAAATAATTGCCAATTTCGAAAGGGACCCCTTCTTTCAGCAGATGTGACTTTTCCATGATCTTACACAGCGGTTATTATATGTAACTAAACATGCATTACATTCAAGGTTAGTAATCATGAAATGTCAGATTGTGGAAATCTGAAAATCATTCTTAAATATTTTTCATTTGATCCCGTACAACTGGAAACGGCGAAGCATGCCTCCATTTTTCATGAAAAAAGCGTAATTTGTTCACTATTTATAAACTTTTCAAAAGATTTTTGTTGTAAAAATTACTATTTCAACCAAACAAACGTCTTGGATGCAAATGAGCATTTTTTGGTTTACTTTTTTGGCCTACGCTGCAAAGCACAGGTCATCGCGGCATCATCTTTTCACAAATTCTTGGCTTGCTCTGTGCAAGTCTCGGGTGTTTTTTGTGAAATCTATCTGAAGAATCTTACAACAGCAAGCCGGGTGTTCTATTCGGTAAAATGTATACAATTTCCCATGATAAAACAAGTTTTATTAAAGAAACGGTGCCATTGCTGTACCCTGTATTTCATGTTTCCTCTGATAAATCGGTTTTAAATTTTATTACCAATAAAACTGAAGAAGGCTGCACCCAAGGATTTAAATCACCACCCTCAAGTTACCAGAGCCAACTTAGATTGTTCGGTTTATCGACCTTTTGATATAAAACTTGATAGTATCTTGTATACTCCAAGTACCGTATTTCTCAAAAAGCAAGCCTCCTTATCTGGGAATTTAAAATGTAAAATGCAATCAACCCCTTGGCTTTCAATGGAATGGGCGCTGTAACTTGAAAAAGATTTCAAATTGAGACAGATACAGAAGGCAAATACTGTTTTTGTGCACAAAATACATGTTGACAAAAAAAATCTTGACCTAAAGAATTTGGCATTATCAGTAGCGTGTTGTCTTAAGCAATATAATTTGAAAGTTTCATGAAGAAATATTGAGAAATGGCATTTATTGCAAACGTTAAGTTTTTGTGACGGACAGATGGACGGACAAAGCGAACCCTATGTATATTGCATTTTCTTCGAAAGGACGACACAATAAATAAAACATTATTAATAATTACCCCCCCCCCCCCGCTCTGAATATATATCCCCATGTTTACAATGAATAAAGGTATATAATATTTCTTCGTGTTGCCAAATAATTTTACAAGTTGTGTAATCATCATTTCAGCAAGACCAAGTCCCAGTATCACAATACACTCTACATACAGCATGGGAACCTAGAAAAGATATCGATATTAAGATATCAGCTGTTTGTGATTTTGGAAATTGAATTTTGGCGGCCTATATCTTTGACGAAAATCTTGTTCAAATTAAATTCCCCACAGAGGAGTTCTTCATCAGTTTTCATATTTCATATACAGTGGTTTCTGATCACTAAATTTTAATGGGATGAAAGTTTTGATAATTATTATAAACTTCTCTGTTGTGCCAACATTAACTCTTATATTTTGTTCTGTGCAAGGTTATCGGTTTGAATTCTCACATAAAATTATACCACAAACATTTAAACTGTGTGAAAAGAATGATTCGGCTTAACTTGTGAGGCCTCTTATTACAACAACTACGGAAGTGATTGCAGAAGCCATATCATTCTGTCATATCTCCACCACAACCATCTTCCACAAGCCATTTGGCTTATAAGCTTATCTCTAATCAAATTAGGCTGCCACTGACCCATTTACACAGAGGAAATTTTCTGAAAGATTTACTTACTTTTGATTGGCTACTTTGATGCTTCCGGAATTAATAAAACACAACACATGGTAGGCTTGCTATTGTGTAGATCACAGGTGCTTGATAGGAAAACAGAACACTGCATACTTTCTGACAAGTTGTCATAGTCCTATAACTAAACTGACAGGCTTATTAAAGTGAGATATCCATAATATCATGTGTCCAAGATTATAAAGCTAAGACTTTACAACCTTCTCAAAATTCTGACTTTTCACTGGTCAATTTGGAGGCCTAAATCAATTTTAACCATCAATTTAAACCAATCAGCAGTATGAAAATTAAATGTCATTTAGCAATTCTGCCATGCCATAAAATGTCTTGTTTTAGGTTTTTGGACATTTTTTTATGAAAGAAAAAAATAAACAAATTACATATTTATTACAACAAAATAAACCGAGCACTGCTAAGTGGGGCATACAGGAGACTAGAGGGAAAACCTGTGTAAAAGTTAAAATAAGAAATTTGTTCGTCCGCATAAGTTCCATTTAAGCATTTTAAGGAGTTCATCATCAGCCAAGGAAACTAACATTTACTTCCAATTTAAATAATTTCCTTCGTCTTTGACGATGTATGAAATGCCTACTTACGAACTTGAAAAAAAAATCAGCAACAAACTATGTGTTTACCATTAAATATTTGGCCATACTTTGCCTATAAAAAATAATTTAGACAAGTAACATTATGAGAATAAATGTCTGAAAATTTTAAAAGATACTGCAATGTCACTGGCTCAACCATTATCAAACATGAAAGCAACATACATTAGTTTGTTCTGAATCAGCAGATTTTATCCAGTCTAACAGTATTTTTTACAAATTATTTGAATAAAACCCCCTAGTTACTTGTTGTAGTGCCAAAAGAAGCATTTACGACTACCACAAATCAAAGATGTCTAAGTTATCAAGGTTAAAAAATTGCATTTTTCCATGTGCAATTGTATCATTAGTGCCTTCTTTGATATATTACCTGTAATTAAATGATGAAGCCTGCTAATTAGTGTAAACATGGGCCACAATACAGAAAATCTGTCTTCATTTTGATCCTTCCCAAGGACAGCTTAATCAAGATTTTTCATGATAATTCAATTTAACTTATCTTAAAGTTATCAAAATTTGGCAAGTAAGAGTCTTGTCAGATCATGATTTAAAAGTGAAATACAGGCATGATGAAGGCTGTTTACCTGATAATAAGGTATGTAACATATACCATAAAATGCTGGCATACGGTTCTGCTAGACCTAGCCTTTTTTTCAAGTTCTCTGACACATCTTAAAATATTTTATTTACCTCAAAAATGTATGATTCAAAGACATTTGAACTTCCAATTTGTTCTGGCATATGGTTATTATTCTAGTTCAGATTTACATAATATTCACTTTCAAGAATATTCAAGAAATATTCACTTTTGAGTTGTTAAACATTTCTTAAACCATGCACCAGAGTTGAACAAAAAAAACAACAAATAAACTTAAAATTTAGTAACCAGCTAAAATTATATGTAAAGTAACTTTTGTTTGGTTTAGGTTGAACGTTTTACTGTAACTCTATGGATATGGTTTATATTCTGGGTGGCCAGCGTAGATCCTGATCATCCACTTTGTCTGATCAAGATCTACACAGTTTGCTTCATGCAAAAATGAGCAGGCTGATCTGGATCTACAGCCGTTCCATAGGGGATCAAAGTCATATCAATGGAGTATAGAGTTAAATTTCTGCATTGTTATTCACTTGTTAATTCAGGCAAAAATGCACATAATCAAAATGGCATGAAAGACTTCAATATGAATTTTGAATTTTTTTTTACACCAAGACAGATCATGAAAAAGTAACCAAACCAAAAATATAAAATTCTTGTAAAATTGTTTATTTGTTGATGTTTTATTAACAAATCATAGATGAGGCTAGATGAGGCCTAAGATTACCCTAGCAGCAACAAAAGAATTTGATATGTAACATCACTTTTCAACCAATAAAAGGGAAAGAATAGTGCATATTTGGAATCTACTGTATATCAACAGCAACAGTAAACTTAATCATTGAGTCCATAGATACAACTTTATCATGTAGGCAAACAGTGTAGATCCAATCAGCCATCACATGTTAGGTTATTTCTGCCAAAGTAGCTAATGAACCTGGTTGTACCTGCTGATCTGGATCTAAACTGTTCACACATGCGATAATCCGATTTATTACACCTCACATGATTAGTTTACTATATAGCGTAATGTGACGTCACAGGGAGATAATCGCTACTGTCACATATGTGACAGCATCATGTCACCCTCACGTGGATCTAAAAATAAATATCTTGGAAATCCGATTACAAATTAACTTCTACGCATGCGTAATTGACCAAGGGAGATAAACGCATTTTGATCATTATTTGTAGCCGCTTATTGAGCATTATTGATTTTGGACTTCCGGCGCTTGATTTTGTTCCCAAACGAAATTTGGTCATAGTCAAGATCTCTAAAAAAACAAATGTTCGGTGTAATAAAATAAATATCACATCCCATTGGGGGAAACAGTACGAAAAATGATAGGTTTTATTGATATTCACTATCTCAGTTCAACTAAAACAAGGAGTTAATTATGCTGGATTGAACAGCTTTGTACAGTACAATGTGTTAAGTGATGACTCGATCAATATAGCATGTAAACAGTTCTTCAAATACAACACTTTTTTTAACAATCCATAAACAATTTTAGTTAAAAAGGCCCATCATAAATTATTAAAACAAACTGTATAATAGGCCAGTTTGTGATAGAAAAATGTTTGGACCAGATGTGTAGTCAAAACCTTCGGAAATCAAACCGACATTTCCTGAACAAACAGATGAGCCTGTCAGCCTATCTGTTTATTTGAACTGTACAGATTTTACAAATATTATCTGGTTCTGAAAACTGGCTTTGCTTTAAGAAGGCTTGCTGTCTAGTCAGCTTGTTCACTTCTTTGTCATAAACTAATGAACCAAAATTAAAACAGTGTAGATCCTGATCAGACAGCATGGTTGTGCTGGCTGCCCTGGATACACTGTCTGCCCATTGGATAACAGCCATATCCCATGAAGTAAAGGATTAAGGGTCAACATAGGCTATGTTCATCAGTTTCAAAGGTCAGATATCAGAAGCAGCAAATTCATGTCAAAAACTCAAAATCAATGTTTGCAAGTTGTAACATTGTCAAAACACACCGATAAACAGGCAAATTACTTTTGAAAAGGGATGGGCATGTGTTAACTGACATCTTACAACAACAGATATCACTGTTCTTTTCAAAACTGTTTTTTGTTCACATTTGATGGTGTCTTTGTACGTGGTACACATTCAGGCAGTTACTTCAATTCTTCATATCATATCATTGTTAAATAAAATATCACTTTAATTTGATTATCTTTTAGTGCCTTTTAGGAATGATAAAAAATGTAGTACATTAGCAACTGATCCTATGCAGAATTTAATTGGTATCTAAGTCACATCTCTAAGTCAATGAATAAATTTCATTGTCAACAATAGTAAATAAGGTATTGACTGGTCTGTGATCTGAAGAATCAAGTTCAAGGGAGAAAACTACTGAATGTCAAGATTGTGTAATGCACAGGTTATCACAAATTTCTTCAGTGTCTTTGATGGTTTACAAAATTTCAATCCTACTGTTTGAAATTGTCTGCTATATATTCTGTTAACAGTTAGGCAAAAAAGCATTTATAAAATATTCATGCAGCTACTGGCCAGTATTTGTAGCTTATTAATGAAATATGTGACAAAACACTTTATTTTCTGCATACAACCATATAAATAATTCTGAGTATTACTGTCTTATCTGATGTGATTTCATTTGAAACAGTTCCTACTTTAATATTCCACAGTTTTTTTTAATCTGTAAAATCTTAAATAATTTTTGACGATTCTGTCCATCTGGCTGGTATAATTCAGTAAGTTCGGAACAGATAGGAATCACTTGCAGTAATAAACCTCACAAACTGTCTTCTCTGTGGCCCTTTGTCTGCCCCTTGTACTTTCAGTCCCTTCACAGTAAGTCCTGAACTTGTGTAGCCCGAGATCTCGAACTCAAGAACAACAGGATCAATCTCCTGTCGACTCAGAACTGAGCTTCCCTGGTTTATCAGCTGAAAAACGTTCATATATCTTTTCAAGTCAGATTATTGCAGGATTAAAATGTTATAATCACATAAATATAAAAACATGTGCACCACAAACTGTGTCAGGTAAAAATCTATTCAGAGTATTAGCAAAATTTGTTTCAACATGATTTGTTCTTCCACTTTGAAAGAACTGCATTGTTCCAGATCATAACAAGAAAAAAACGTCGCCACGCACTGAAAACCAGGTTTTCATTTAATACTTGTATTTGACATCAATAGATCAAAGCTAACTCGAGTTATTATGCAGAAATTGAATTTCCATGACCATGACCTTGATCAAAGTGATCTGAGAAGCAATCCTGAGTTGCGTCTTGGTATAAGCTATCCACACACCAAGTTTGGTGTCAATAGGTCAAAGAAAACTGAAGTTATTACATGGAAACTGATTTTCTATTTTAAGCAACAAGCAACAGTGACCTTGACCTTGATCAAAGACAGATGCAAAGCAATTCAAAGTTGCATCCCATATAAGCTTCCCACACACTAAGTTTGGTGTCAATAGATCAAAGCAAACTCAAGTCATTGAATAAAGAAAGTCATAAAGAAAACCTGGTTAAAAACATAAATTTTTTAATAATGTTCACCATGTGATAACAAATTAATAGTAAATTTAGTATGGCACAATTTTGTTTTTCTGATAATATATGAAAATATAAAAAAAAAGTTCAAAATGAATAAATATTTCTAACCCTTCACTACATGGTTATCGAATATCCCATGTGCAACAAGTGTAGATCCAGATCAGCCTGCCAATACTGCAGTCTGATTACGATAAATTAATTTTACTCATGAAAATACGAGAAGGGAGTAAGTATGACAAAATAAGCACGAACATGTTGCTCAATGTTTGTAACTTTTAATTCATGGGATGTGACTTTGCCCCATGGGTGATCAGTGTAGATCCAGATCAGCCTTCACATCAATGAAGTCTAATAAGGATGTACTCTGTTTGCTTTTAGATTAATAAAATATTTTTGACCAAGAATTGACCTGTTTATATCCAGATCAGACTTCATGGATGTGCACTGGTCACCTGCTCAATTAGGGGTATCATTGGTGAAAGAGTCATACCCTAAATTCTGCCACAGCTTCAGTTTTGCCAGGTAATTTCCTCAAGCTCCAAACCAGTTGTCTCTCATCCTTATTGAGTTCAGCTGACTGATCATCATCAGACAATCTTGATGAAACACTGAAAATACATTGGCAACTACCAAGTAGCAATACATATGAATCATGTAGAACTATTCCTTTAAGAAAGTGCCTTGAACTGTGATTTAGTTTAAACTTATTTATTTTACATCGATTGTGAAACAAGTTATTCCAACTTATATTAATCACGCTCTACGAATGCTTCCTGGGTTGAACTGTGATTTAAAAAAAAGATAGATTCTCATAAACATCTGGATAGCTATGTTATATCATAACATTGGACATCACATTTGTTTTTCTATACATATAAATGGGTTTATGTGCAAAATCATTAAATGTCCAAATTTACAGAGAAATACAACAAAATCTGATCGAACAAATGTTTCTTCTCTTGTCTTAGGTGATAAAAATTCCCCAAGATCATAAAACTATAACTGGAGACCAGTCTTAAATCTCAAGCATCTGATTGGCTGAAATGGAGACACATCTTTATTTCATCCAATCAGATGCTTAAGATTTGAGACTGGTCTCCAATTTCAGTTGTATGACTTGGGCAAAGACTTACTACATTTGCCATCTAATCCCAGGTCACATGCTACTTAATATTTACATTCATAAGCAGTACCAATATTTACATTCATAAGCAGTACCAATATTTACATTCATAAGCAGGTACCAATATTTCATTCATCAGAAACAATTGTCACAATAAGATGGTTATCATTGACATAAATGGGGTATTCCATGATCACCTATATAGTTATGCCCCCTGATTAAACTTTAAGTTTGCGAGAGGAAAACAATGGAAAAAACAATACAAAATAGGATTTTGGATGAAGAATCAATTTTTCATCCTGCATGTCACACCCAAATGCCTTAATTAAGGGCTAAGGACATCATTTGTTACATATATCTAGGACAGTTCCATATCAGCCTGCTTATCTGTAAAGTCTGATTAGGGTCTACACTGTTCACAATGGTGATATCGTTTGACTTTATGGGATTGAATCCATAAATAGTATTTTCATGCAGGCATAAATTTGTAAAACTGTGTTATTCATATATGATAATCTATTACATGTTTTAACTTTGATATGGTTTGTCAAACATTTCATAGTTACAAAGTATGTGAAAATTTAACCACAATACCACTATACTGACTTAAGAAAGATGAGCTTATAAATACATTAAATAGCTAGTACAGCTACAAGTCATGCTAAAAAGAAATAATTATCATCAAACATTTACAGACCAATTTATAAATTACATTATCACAAATGTTTTTTTGTAAACTAGTCATTGAAAGATTTATGTTAATAAAATCTACTTTAACCCTTTCCTTGATATATACGAATTTTTACGCGTGCGCAACCAGTGTAGATCCAGATCAGCCGGCACATCTGTGCTGTCTGATCAAGATCTGCACTGGTCCCATTTTGGTCATAAATAACCTAATTAATCAAATAGCAAACAGTTTAGATCCTGATCAGACAGCACATTTTGTAAACTGTTCGCCCTAGCAATAAAGGTGTATCTATACAGGAAAGGGTTAAAAGACAAAGCAATAAATAAATTGTGAAATTTAAAAGGATACCTTGAAACACAGTTAGGCACTGGAAATTTCACTCTAACATTGATGGCAGTGAGGTGATTTGGAAAGTTACTGCTTAGTCTCAACACAACTTGCAGGTCTCTGAAATATCACATTAAACCTGTCAATATGGCTGCAATAATATTTAATATTTATTGAACATACATTTACTAATTATTCAATCTAAGTCACTACTGAGCCTAATGATAGCTTACATGTACGTGTCTATCTCAACCAGTCTTATTATAGCTATAGGTTGTTGCTATAACTGTCTCTATACTGTCTCTATGTTTGTTTCCTAACCCTCAATACAGCTACACCCCATAAGCATAACAATCGGATTATTATGATTTGTCTGTAACACTGCAACAGAAGGTAACTGTCACAATGTAGATGAAGATCAAGAACACATACCTGCTATCATCAGCATCACTCACAAAGGTTCTCAAACTGAATGGCTGGCTCAAACACATCTCACCACTTACATGATATGTCATGGCAGAAATCTGAAGCAATGTTTGTCCAAATCACTATTTTATTGTTACCTTATATTATTAAACCTTTTACTCCATATACATTGTATACACATTTAACGCATGTGCAACCAGTGTAGATCCAGATCAGCTGGGACATAATACCATCTGACCATGATTAACACTAATCGCATATTGGTCTGAAATAATCTAATGAATCTAAAGGTGAAAAGTGTAGATCCAGATCAGATGTCTCAGCTGATCTGGATCTACACTGTTCGCCCAGGCAATAAAGCTGTGTCTACAGAGTCAAAGATTTAAAAAGCAAAAATGACTCTTTGTGGAATATGCTTTTCATCAATACAGTATTATTACTGTATGAAGTCCAGTGGGATTATAGGGTATTTCCATGGTTGAGACCGAAACAGCACTCAGTAAACAGACAATAAATACTTGTGTGTGCTAAACTAAGTTAAATTTTGCCGTGTTTATATGCATGTTACATATGGTAAATTTCCTTAACACTCACCATATTTGAGCACTGGTGACAGTGTGAGAGAAAAATTCCTTTAGCAAAATTGTTGAAACGTTGTATATAGAGGATACAACATGAGTGATCATTTTATACTGAAATTATTAAACAAGTCGTCTAAATCAATATAAAACGAGGCTTTGGCCAAGTTTTATATCGATTTAGATGACGAGATGAATAATTTCAGTATAAAATGAACACAAATGATGTATTCTATTTATCACATAGCCTGAAAAAACATGCAAAATCCATGAATTGTCCCTTTCTATCGCCTTGTAGAGCGAAATTAAAACATGTGTAATTCGGTCGTATCAGGTGATACATAAGCTAGTCCCCAAAGAATTTATCCTACCATTTCCCCGTTTGCTAAAAAAAGTAAAAATAAATAAATAAAATTAACTGTGCTAGAGTCCAGATAAAAGAATCTACCAGTTATAGGCTTCTGAAGTTGTGTTTAATTAAATAAATCGATCTACTGTATGACGTCAGTTTTACAAACTTTCATAGCGGCATTTAACAACATTGAAATTTGCTGGATATAAACTCATAATTTGGATTGAAAATGTGTTTCAAGTGTTTTTATTTTGTTGTGGGGATGTTGTAAGATCACACCAAAGATGTTCTGAAAACGATGTCAGTGTCTGGGTCATTTTGTTTTCGATTTAAACGAAATGAAAATGGCTTTGTTGCTGTTGTTGAATTTCATCATAGACATAGACTATCTTATGGAGTAATCAAGATGTCAGAAAAGTTATATTTTCCGTGGATATTATCAATAAAAGGGATGCTTAAGTTCCTTATAGAAACTGCTTGCTTGCCTGAAGTGGTCAGATGGCAAAAGTAAGTCGTTTTCATAAATTTGTTTTGATCGCTGATAAGGTGGATGAATAGTGATACGTCTACGATATATAACTAGTTATATATTGAAAATATATAACGGGTGTTATTACACTCCCGCACCGGAAGGTATGTGATAAATAAATTTATCTGCTATTCAGACAAAGCTAAAGTTAGCTAGGTAAGAACTTTCTCCCAACTATAGTAGGAATGTAGGAATAGAAGTTATATCCCCTTCGAGTGGAGCCAGGGAAAGGAAACCTTTTTGTTCACAAAACTGTGGAAAATATTAGATTTTAAAGTTACCTCCCCTACAGGTGGAGCCAGGGTTAGGGCTCTGCTGGAGGTGAACTCCTCTTGTTTCACACAACTGTGGAAGGTACATCTGTCAAGTTGCACATTTGATCCATATCCTGAGATACATTGAGGGAAAAAATCTCAATAACACATAACAGTCATCAGAGAAATAACAACATTATACATGCATACTCTTTCATCAAAAATATAGAAGTGTGGGCCAATAAAATAAATTTTGCGAAATGGATGGTCTAAGTGAAACATTTTAGACAGAGTAAATCCTCATACAGACAAATAAGTCATTTTCTGGAGTTTCTGGCCATAAACATGTACTATATTTAGTTGAACTTGACCTAGCTATTGTGCCCTTTGACAAATCGGAAAAAGATCCTGCAATCAGGGGATATTCTCTGGTATCCTAATAAGCAGGTGAAGTATAAATTTTTTTCCTCTTTACAGTACAACTCTTGTTACCAGTCCAATTCAACTGGTTATCAAACTGCACCTAAAAAAGCCCGACTTCCCTGTCTGATTTCATAAAAAAAAGAATTACAAATGTCATGACAGAGGATTTAAATCATGCTAAAGTTGTTTCCAACATGAAGCACGCAGGTCTGGAATTAAAAGTGATATCGATGGTTAAAGATCTAGGCAAAGCTATTGTGGCAAACGACACTGTGAAAATTACAGAACAGAAAGTAGTGAAATCAATAGAATTTCTTAAGCCTTATGGGGGCTGAAAGGAAAGTAAATCACAGATTGACAAAATTTACACACAAAAGCAGAGGTCATCTTCAACACTGACTCCAGATAGATGCATTTGAACAGGTGTGCCACAATAGATCCAGATCATCTGGCATATACAATGGTTGCATCTAAGTCAGAGATAACCTAACAAATCTAAAAGTGAATGGATGTGCCAGCTGATCTGGATCTACACTGCTGGCCCTCGAAATAAAGGTGTATCTATAGACTATAATGTAAAGGTTAAATTCAGAAAGAGTGATTTCAGTTTGTCAGAAATTCCTGCTTCAAATCTAACTATGTCTGACAGGTCAAAAACTTTAGAATCATTGTTGATGACAGAGATAAGCATTACCTTTTTGTGTTGAGTTGGATACAACAAGATCATCATTAAGCATTATTTTGATAACTGCAGAGCCAGTCAGGAAATTCTTGATATTGATAAAACCATTCACTTCCATTCTGGACACAGTACCCTGAAACCAAAATTAATGTATACATGTAAGCCTGGACATTAGTCTGTTAACTTGAAAGATCCAGGTCATACTTTAAAAAGATTAATGTTATACATGTATTACAATTCATTAATTTGTTGAATAAGTCAAAAAGGCATACCCAGAAATGCTAAATATATTTAAACTAATAAATTTAAATTATACACCTTTCCAATAATTCGATGAAATTTTTTGGTTACCTCCCCTGTCCAGTCACGTGACTGCTCTATGGGAAAAATGATTGCTCGCTGTATTAACCTAATGGGGAATATGTACCTGCAACATTCTTTTTTATCATAAAAATCTTTTTTGAAAAATATATTTTCTCGTTGAATTAGTAATAATACATCAGCGTCATAATACCTTCGATAATAAATTACAAAACAACCCAATTTTTTGACTTAAAGTGTCAAGTAATTATTCCTCGCGTTAAACACTAAACAACTTTAGCCTGGGTTAGAATATTAAATTCTAACCCAGCCCTAACTAACAGCCAGTGTTCTCTCTACAGCTCGATTGAGTCTCGTTTCCGGATTAGCGTGATTAGCGTGTCTAATCAACTACTGACATCATATGAATATGCTGGCGGCGATTGATTTTGAAGGCGGCATGCCATAAAAATGTCAAATTGTCGCGCACAAGGGATCACCTGTCAATTACTTAAAGGGGCAGATATCATTGACCAATAGAGATCTTGTAATTACTATTTGCTAGGCATATACACCTCCCAATTATTAACTATATCGGAGTCCTTTAATTACTGGATGTGTCAGCAAATGTATTTGAATTAGCAATTATATAGATTCTTAATCCACATTAAGACACGTTAGAATAAAAAGCCGTCAATAAGAAACAAATCTTGGCAAAACATTTCATATATGTTTAATTAAGCGTTTGGGCTTTAACGCCAAAATTACAAACTGTCAAACCTAAGTAATCTAAATTAATTATGCAACCATACTGTAATATAAATATTCCCATCTTTATTGGAAGCCGGCATCTGAATCCTTGTATTTTATTCTACGAATGATACTTCTACAACAAACCATCAGATTACCGATCCTTTTTTATTTCAAGACAGAATCAATCATTTTTGGTTGTGAAGTATACGTAACACTTTAAAAAATTCAAATGATTTATTCGTTGACTCCATAAACGCCATAACTTATTAGAACAATTCTGTTGTTCAAATGCGTAAGTATCAATAAATTTAGATTGTAATTTTATATGTATACAGCTCATGTAACCAGATGTTGACATATCACGATTTCCGGATTATAGCGCATTACCAGTCTTAGCTTTGCATCTTCCACATCAGTAAAAATAATTTTGAGCAGAAAAGACATTAAGATGAAAATGTTGTATAGAAATTCGTAAAATATATGCTTATGTTTGTTTAAATTGCGTTTCATACTGACTACTATTTACAAGAACGGTACATTTTTTTAAAACATTAAAAATCTAAATATCTAACAAATAGTGAAAATAAAAAAGTCTGGCTAGAATAACAGACCAGCAGCTTATTTTTTCACCACCGGTGACGAACGCAGACCTGCAATATAGTGGATAATGTTAGCTATTACGTGCTTTAGCCATAGTCCGATCGTTCAACTTTCATGCAGAGCCTCGTTTTGGATCGATTTCCAGTCACGTTAACTGTTTATTGGAAAGGCGTATACATACATATATACTTGTAAAGTATTAGAATTTATATTGATATATATTCACTACAATTTAAAGAAATGTTAAAAATGGCATGATAAAAAAATTAATGTACCTTATTTTCACATTAAGTTCATGGATTGATTATAAAACAATGTATTTTCATAGAAAGAGTTTTAGGAGAATTCTTAAATCTTCACTCCATTGATATGCCTTTTATCACATGGGCAACCAGTGTAGATCCAGATAAGCCTGTACACTGTTCACTATTATTTTAATTTGGATATTTCTGATCAATAACACTGTAGATCAAGATCAGACAGCTTGGATGTGCCTTCTGCTTTTGATCTACAATGGTCACACATGCAATAAAAGGCACAAAGTTTATGGAGTAAACAGTTAACATGTCAGCGTGTCTTTTTGGAGTTTAGTAGACAAGAAAGAAAACCACTAACATCTGCTGCAATCACTGCTGACATCTTCTCAATAACATCCACATACAACTCATTTCTGTTCTGAAATATATCACATACAGTTTAATTATTAATTTTCATTGGCATTAAATTTCATGGTTCACCCTAAATATGCTATTTTAAGGATAATTCTTGAATTTATATCTGCCAAAATAAAAACTGAAATACTGATTAAATGATCTTAAGAATCCACGAACATAACATATTCTCAAGTCAACACAATCATGTGAACATGGTTATGATATTGATAATTAACACCTGCCGAGGTTAATTCACTTTGAATGTTTCAACTGTGAAAACATTGTTGCTGTGGTTGTGGGGATCCTGGATGACAAGTTTAAGTGGATTTTGATTCAAGTTCATTTCTGAATGGTTGAAAATGATCTAGTGACATCAATCATAAAAATTAATGACCAAATAAAAAAATACAGAAAAAATTAAAAACACCAATTTATTTCTGTCAGAATAAATCTGCAGCTAATGGGTAATTAATAAATTTAATAGGCGGCAGTAATGTTTGATAAAAAATTAAAATGATACATCCCTTAATCATTGTAAATAACGTTAACCGCAAAAATATTTAGGTAGAAGAATTTTTCATCTGACATTCATAGTTCTGATTAAAAGAAAGCTGTTAAAATTATTTACTGACAGTCTGAGAGGTTAGCGATAAGAAATAAGCAAGAGAAATTAAAAGGACAATTCTTTAATTCTACTACTCTACTAAAAAAAAATGGTTCGCAAATAGTATAACAATGATAAAACTTTTCAGTCTTCAGCTTGAAAATCATTTATCTGTTGGAAGGTTATGGGATGTTGCTGACAAGAAAATCTGTGATAAGGGAGGGGTCGACTGGGGTTGGAGATAGTGAAAAGTGTAGGACATGGGGACTGGAAGTTGGGAAAAAGTGAAATTTAGCCCAAAATGGGCCATGGAGTCTGAAAACAGAAAAATCTACCTCATTATTTGTTGACTGTACCACTGGTTTACTTGATGCAGATCCTGACACAGTTTTTGTTTCAATCCCAAACTAAAATTTCAATAACATAATGTACCATGCAAATACATGTATATTTTAATGTTACACATAAATGCTGTATAAATGAAACTTTTTCTTGCATTCTTACAGATAGGGTCAATCAACAACTGCATTCTTGAAATAAATATATAAATAATTAGATTACAAATAAAATTATAATAGGCTACACTGTCCTAACTTTAGAATATACATTATTTCACACCAGTTAAACACTAAAGACTGAAATATCAATACACTATTAAATGCAAAGACAAATCAAGGAATATTTCAAGGGACAATTAGCCACTGATGTTAAAAAGTTACTGAGAAATAAACAAAAACCTTAACAACCAAAATTCCAATAAAAAAAGTGGCATAACTATAATTAAATGCTGTGAAGAGTTTTGACACTTGTTTGTGTGGATCCTACTGTAGTGTCCAAAAATGGTACCAACACTTTAGCTTTAATGCTAAGAAAAGTGGACTTGAACAAAAACTGACTAAAAAGGGGCATAATTATAAAACTTGATGTCAAGAGTTACAAAACTTTCATCAGTGGTTTCTACTAAGATGTCAGTCATATGCTGTTTAAACATGTACCTTGAAAACTGGACTAAGCATTAAACTAACCCAGTATGTAGATAGGCACAAATGAGGCTTAACTGAAATTCTAAGTTCTGCTACTCTTAACAACTTAAGTCAAAGAGTCAATGACACTGTCCTGATGGAAACAACTTTGTTCAGTTTCAAGCCGTCTAATCAGGATCTTAACTGTTCGCTTTTTGATTTGTTAGGTTATTTTTGACCAAAATGCCACCAGTGCAGATCCTGATCAGACGGAATGGATGTGTCGACTGATCTGGATCTGCACTGGTCGCACATGTGTAAAAATGTGTATAAGGCAAACCTGTCTTAACAGGCACCCAAGGGAGTGACAAAAAGTGGCTGCTGAAGACAGGTTGTTTTTAAAGACAGTAAAAAATTAGATCAAAATGTCAGTTTAGGTCCTATTCAAACTGGCTGTTTAAGACAGGTGGTTGCTATTCGCAGGTGGCTGCTAAGTCAGGTTTCACTGTATATGGAGGAAAGGGTTAAACAATAAAACTAAACCAGGTTTTAGACAGCAATGCTGGTGTGCATCATCTTTACACTGGTTTAGTAAACATTAGTTCTTCTGTCTCAAACAAAAGAGCTTTAAAAAACAACAACATTAAAAATGAACCAATGTATAACTCTACCCGAACTCTCCGGGAATGCTGAAATGTAATGTAAAAGACACTTGTCAACTTTTAAGGCAGAAAGAGATAAATCTATTTCAGATTTATCAGGAGAACAATAAAATCATCGAGCCATTGACAGTATAGTGGGGAAATCATTTCTCTACAAATACAACATCAACAAAGGATGAAGTGATAAGGGTCTCCATTGGGGAATGTGATGTTCCTTATAGTACGCTGCATGCTTGTTAAGGTTATGCAGCACAATAAAACAATTATATTATTTCAAGGTTATGCAGCACAATAAAACAATTATATTATTTCTGAAAGGGTACTTGTTGTTTATGGTCAGTCTAGTTATAGATTATATTTAATTAACTGGCTACTGGGTATTCATCCCAACATATCCTTACAAGAAACTATAAAGCAATATACTGAACGAAAACTAAAAAGTTCATAAAGTACCACTCTGGATGAGAGTTCACTGGCTGGTGATCTTTCCTTCTGTACAGTGACTGGTGTTGACTGGATGTAAGGCCGCAGCTTCTCTGTAGAGGCAAGCTGAACATAACCCTCATTCTGTAAGTAAATAATACATGCTTGCTAGACTTCAGCATTTACACACTGGTTCAGTATTACACAAAATACTAGTTATTATGCTACAACTTTATGTCTTATTTCTTATGTCTTTAAGTCCCAGTTTATCATTTCATTAATGGTGAATACATTTCTAAGCGCTTCTTGAGTCACACCACCGTAGCTTATTTGCATTTAAATTTCCAGCTGAAAATTTACAGACTCCCTAAAAATACCACATTAATATTTGATCTTCATATTAGTCTGTAACTGATAAATGTTTGGATTTATTTAACAGCCAATTATGCATTTATCAATCTTTTTCCTATTATAAAAACAAATGCTAACAGTACTGCAAATTTTAAAAAGATAATTGTTCCTCGTTGATTTACCATGAACTCTTCGAGTAATTCATAGATGAGAAGTATGTTTTCTTTGATCGAGTCTTCATTGACAACACCACAGAAATCCTTGCAGATATGATAAAACCTGTCAACAAACATAAACAAATTATTAAAGATATAGCAGATTTTAACTGGAGGTAATAGATTTAAGATTCCTTGGAGAATTTTCACAATTTAGACAACAATTTGCATGAGATCCAGTGTTTTTTTTGACACAAAAAGCAGTCATTACCTGTAAGTATGACAAACTCTTTTCCTTCATGTTATGACTTTAATCAGATGGGCAACCAGTGTAGATATAGATCAGCCTGCACATCTGTAAAGTCTATTCAGGATCTACACTATTTATTTTTAGATCCAATAAACTAGTTCTGTCCAAGAAGAAAATGTAGCTTCAGATCAGACTCTGAAGCTTAACACTCCCTTATCTGGATCCACACGCAAATGGGATGTAGAAAGTATCCATGGAGTAAAGGATGAAACATCCCCATCAGGTATTATCAATTTCATGAGCACTAAATTAAATGTAAATGAAAAACTTACCTTGTGAGTATCTCGATGACTGTGACAGGTAGAATATGTGTGGCCGAGCAGGCCACAATGTACACGTCATGTCGCTGGATGTTGTAATAATTCACATCATTATCAATCTGACAAAAAGAAAAACTTGCTACTGTAAATGTGCAAAATTAATTTTGGCAGGGGCACATGTCAGTGCCTTTATTTAAGTATGGCCAGTGGTTAAAACCAAACTGATACTAACAGAAATTAAATTAGAACTAACTGAACCTATACCAGAATAAACAGAAACTAATTCAGGTATTAATAGAAATTAAACTTGTACTAACAAAAACTAAGCCAGTACTCAAAGAAACTAAATTGGTACTTATTGGAACTCAACTCTTACTTACAGAAACTTAATTGGTATTAGCAGAAAATAAACTGGTACTAACATATATTAAACTGGTACTAACAAAAGGAGTACCGGTACTAAAAGAAATCCAACTTATGTACAAACAGAAACTCAACCAGTGCTACCAGACACTAAACCAGTACTAGTAGAAACTAAACTATTACTAACTGAAACTAAACCAGTACACTTCAAACTCTTTATAGATGTATGTACTTACAGAAATTAAACTAATGTTAGCAGAAAATAAACTGGTGGTACTAACATAAACTTAATTGATACTAGCTGAAACTAAACTGGTACTAACAGAAATGCATAAAATACAGCTTCACACACAATTCAAACACATGCTAACAGAATAACTTGAAGTGTTACAATATTTTACACCATTTATTTGAATTTACAATAAGCTAAATTGATACACAGTTATTTATTTCTTAAATTTTCCTTAAAATGTAGGTAAATGCTTGCCGTCTTCACAATTAAAAGCATGCCAAATAACTTGTATTAGTGAATTCTTTCTCCTTGGCCTGTGGACTTTTTTCTAAAAGAAAAAAATATAATGTCCTTTCCAACCTTAAAATCCTATTGCATTCCTTGACAACTGCTTGGTATCTAACTCTAGAATTCTGAGCTGGCTAATCTTGAAAATACACAGAAAGCCTTGCAATTTAATAAACAGACCTAAATGACTGGTGGTATTTTATCTTATATAACTAAATTTACATTTTTGATAGTTTTACCCCCTTACAGTCTTTAAATGTGCCTGCAAGTAATACCATTAATCTGTGAGTTGTTAGACCAAGACAGATAAACAGAAAAATAGTTTCATATCATCAAAAATTGTTTTGTTATCTGACAGCTGTGCTGGATCCAGCATGTATCGTAATTGTTTTGCAATTAACTGTCTGTATAATCAAACACTCCAGTGTCCTTATTAGGAGACACTCTATTAAAGATTAGTTAATTTATTACCTCTGATACTGGACAACAATGAGATAGCACATAGAAGTTAATCAATTATCAGTAATATTGTTTATATACTTACAAAATGGGGTCTAACTGTGGAAGCCTTGGACGACTTCAGTTTTTCTTGGAAACATACTTCTGGTGTGATGGTGATGTCACGTCTATCTAAGTGAATATTAAGGTCCAAAAGAAATATATTTTATGACAAAAAGTGATTATTTCTTTCAATAGGATCAAATAAAATTTATCAACAGCAAAGAATACACAAAACAAGAGCCAGCTGGAAATGACAGAGCAAGCTTGACTATTCAAGTCATAAAACAAGAGCTGTCACTTGAAATTGACATATGCCCCCGAAATGCAGCTTTGAAATCGAATTGGTATACATATGTAGTAAAATTATGCCTGTGGAAGTAGAAAATAAGGGCCTATAACCCTTGCAACAAGAGGGTCCATAGGGTGGCTCACCTGTCAACAACTGCTCAATGGTTGTAAGAGTTGTGTGCAAGTTTGGTAAAATCAAGGGAAACAAGAGGGCCATGATGGCCCTTTATCGCTCACCTGAATACATCAAAGTTGTGTTGTATGTGACCCATCGTCTTGATATGGTGAACATTTACACCAATTTCTTTTAAAATCCAATAAGAAACAACAAATTTACAGCTTGGAAAAGAAAATGCTATTTTAAGTAACAGTTACCTTGACCTTGGACCTACCGGCATGGGTATTGTACGCAACACAACCCCTTGTCATGGTAAACATTTATGTAAAGTTATTTTGAAATCAACTTAACAGCCCAGACAAGAAAATTTTATTTTTAGTAACAGTGACCATGACCTTGGACAAACAGCCATGGGTATTGTACGCGAAACAACATCTTGTCATGGTAAACATTTGAGCCAAGTTATTTTAAAATCCAATGAGAAATAACAAATTTACAGCCTGGACAAGATTTTTCTATTTGTAGTAATAGTGACCTAGTTTCGACCCCAGATGACCCATATTCAAACTCGTCCAATTAATAACTGGGACTAATGTCCTGACCATGTTTCTTTGCAATCGGACAATCTGAGCAAAAATGTGACCACTAAAGTGTTAACAAGAAAATTCCATTTTTAGGAACAGTGACCTTGACCTTGGACCAACCAACATGGTTTTGTACTCAACACACCGCCTTGTCATGGTGAACATTTGTGCCAAGTTATTTTGAAATCCAATGAGAAATAACAAATTTACAGCCAAGACAAGATTTTTCTATTTTTAGTAACAGTGACCTAGTTTTTGATTCCAGATGACCCATATTCGAACTGTTCCAAGTAATTACTGGGATTAATGTCCTGACCATGTTTCGTGACAATCGGAGCAAAAATGTGACCGCTAGAGTGTTAACAAGAAAATTCTATTTTTAGTAACAGTGACCTAGTTTTTGGACCCAGATGACCCATATTAGAACTTGTCCAAGAAATCATTGGGACAAATATCCTGACCAAGTTCCATGACAATCGGAGCAAAAATGTGATCGCTACTGTTAACAAGAAAATTCTATTTTTAGGAACAGTGACCTAATTTTTGGACCCAGATGACCCATATTTTAACTCATAACACATTGGGACAAACATCCTGACCAAGTTTCAAAACAATCGAGGCAAAAATGTGACCGCTAGAGTGTTAAAGAATGCAGGACATACTGTCGGACTGACCGACAACTTGGCGACTATATGCTCCCCTGAATTTCTTCGGAGAGCATAAAAAAGTGTGACCTTAACTTGCCAGTTTGTGTACATACACTGTATACATCTAAGACTTTCTTAAATTTAGTCTTAACATTTTGAGAATGTGCTTCAAATTTGTTGTTGTTGTTCTTTTTGTTGTTTTACTTACAAACAGTGAATAACATATTCAGAAAAGCCTGATTTTCAAAGTGCTATAAAGTAAGAAAGTTTATTTTGGTCACTATCCATAGAAAATGACAAAATTTACCCTATAAAATCTTCCAGAGCAAAGTTCTTAATATTGCATAATACAGATCTAAGCAGCGAAGTTTATCAGGTCATTGTCCAGCAACTTGACCAACATTAATGAATAAACTGGTAAACATCATATGTAGCTGAAGACAGGTAGAAATATTGGATTTTGACACTTGAAATTTTAACTCTGCTACTAAAATTTTTTATGCCCACGAAGGGAGGCATAAAGTAATCGGACCGTCCGTCCGTTCTTCCGTCCGTCCGTCCGAAATAATCTTGTCTGCTTCTTCTCCAAAACCCCTTGAGGGATTTCTTTCAAACTTCACAGGAGTGTTTGTCACCAAGCCTAGTTGTGCATATCGTCAAGAATTTCTGCTCGGATTATTTTTGGCTGAGTTATGGCCCTTTTTAGCAAAATCTTGTCCTCACTTCTTCTCTAAAACCGCTTGAGGGATTTCATTGAAACTTCACAGGAGTGTTTGTCACCAAGCCTAGTTGTGCATATCCTAAGGAATTTCTGATCGGATTATTTTTGGTGGAGTTATGGGCCTTTTTACCTAACCCTAACCCTAAACCCTAATCCTAACCCTAAGGTAAATTTTGTTAACGCAATTAGAGGTTACATTTTTTGTCCGATTGTCATGAAATTTGGTATGAATATTGATATTGATGATTTCTACACAAATTATTAAAATCATGTTGTTAAATTGACCAGGGGCCCCGCCCTGGGGATTTTAATTTTTTTCTTTTAAATTCTGTTTTTAACCTTTGATTTTTTACAGTTATTAACCAGATTTTGACACAACCTTTATGCCATCTTAAAATTCAATCTTTCCTGAACAATTTATTCACTGGTTGTTCAGGGATAAAATTTGAAACAAAAATTTTAGTAGCAGGGTGAAAATTTCAAGTGTCAAAATCCAATATTTCTACCTGTCTTCAGCTATATTTAGGTATGATGTTTACCAGTAGTATTACTGGTACAGTTGCTGGACAATGACCTGATAAACTTTGCTGCTTAGATCTGTGTTATGCAATATTAAGAACTTTGCTCTGGAAGATTTTATAGGGTAAATTTTGTCATTTTATGGATAGTGACAAATAAACTTTCTTCCTTTATAGCACTTTGAAAATCAGGCTTTTCTGAATATGTTATTCACTGTTTTTTAAGTAAAACAACAACAAGAACAACAACAACAAATTTGTAGCACATTCTCAAAATGTTAAGACTAAATTTAATAGAATTTTCTTGTTAAAACTCTAGCGGTCACATTTTTGCTCCGATTGTCATGAAACTTGGTCAGGATGTTTGTCTCAATGATTTCACAGACGAGTTTGAATATGGGTCATCTGGGTCCAAAAACTAGGTCACTGTTTCTAAAAAATAGAATTTTATTGTTTACACTCTAGCAGTCACATTTTTGCTCTGATTGTCATGAAACTTGGTCAGGATGTTTGTCCCAATGATTTCTCGGACGAGTTTGAATATGGGTCATCTGGGTCCAAAAACTAGGTCACTGTTACTAAAAATATAATTTTCTTGTTAACATTCTAGCGGTCACATTTTTGCTCCAATTGTCATGAAACTTTCTCAGGATGTTTGTCCCAATGATTTGTCAGATGAGTTCGAATATAGGTCATCTGGGTCCAAAAACTAGGTCACTGTTACTTAAAATAGAATTTTCTTGTTTACACTCTATCAGTCACATTTTTGCTCCAATTGTCATGAAACTTGATCAGGAAGTTTGTCCAAATGATTTCTCGGATGAGTTCGAATATGGGTCATCTGGGTCCAAAAACAAGGCCACTGTTACTAAAAATAGAATTTTCTTGTTAACACTCTAGCGGTCACATTTTTGCTCCGATTGTCATGAAACTTGGTCAGGATGTTTGTCCCAATGATTTCTTGGACGAGATTGAATATGGTTCATCTGGGTCAAAAAACTAGGTCACTGTTACTAAAAATAGAATTTTCTTGTTAACCCTCTAGCGATCACATTTTTGCTCCGATTGTCATGAAACTTGGTCAGGATGTTTGTCCCAATGATTTCTTGGACAAGTTTGAATATGGGTCATCTGGGTCCCAAAACAAGGTCACTGTTACTAAAAATAGAATTTTCTTGTTAACATTCTAGCGGTCACATTTTTGCTCCGATTGTCATGAAACATGGTCAGGATGTTTGTCCCAATGATTTCTCGGACGAGTTTGAATATGGGTCATCTGGGTCCCAAAACTAGGTCACTGTTACTAAAAATAGAATTTTCTTGTTAACACTCTAGCGGTCACATTTTTGCTCCAATTGTCATGAAACTTGGTCAGGATGTTTGTCCCATGATTTCTCGGATGAGTTCGAATATGGGTCAACTGGGTCCAAAAACTAGGTCACTGTTACTATAAATAGAGTTTTCTTGTTATCACTCTAGCGGTCACACTTTTTGCTCCAATTGTCATGAAACTTTTTCAGGATGTTTGTCCCAATGATTTCTAGGAAGAGTTTGAATATGGGTCATCTGGTTCCAAAAACTAGGTCACTGTAACTAAAAATAGAATTTTCTTGTTAACACTCTAGCGGTCACACTTTTTTTTCTGATTGTCATGACACTTGGTCAGGATGTTTGTCCCAATGATTTCTCGGACGAGTTTGAATATGGGTAATCTGGGTCCAAAAACTAGGTCACTGTTACTAAAAATAGAATTTTCTTGTTAACACTCTAGAGGTCACATTTTTGCTCTGATTGTCATGAAACTTGGTCAGGATGTTTGTCCCAATGATTTCTCTGACAAGTTTGAATATGGGTCATCTGGGTCCAAAAACTAGGTCACTGTTACTAAAAATAGAATTTTCTTGTTAACACTATAGTGGTCACATTTTTACTCTGATTGTCAGATTGTAAAGAAACTTGGTCAGGACATATGTCCCAGATATTAATTGGACGAGTTCGAATATGGGTCACCTGGGGTCAAAAACTAGGTCACTGTTACTAAAAATAGAAAAATCTTGTCCAGGCTGTAAATTTGTTATTTCTCATTGGATTTTAAAATAACTTGGCTCAAATGTTTACCATGACAAGGTGTAGTTTCGCGTACAATACCCATGCCTGTTGGTCCAAGGTCAAGGTCGCTGTTACTAAAAATAAAATTTTCTTGTTTGGGCTGTTAATTCCTAATGAATGGAGTGATTTCAAAATAACTTTACATAAATGTTCACCATGACAAGGGGCTGTGTTGCTTACAATACCCATGCCGGTAGGTCAAAGGTCAAGGTCACTGTTACTAAAAAAAGCATTTTCTTTTCCAAGCTGTAGATTTGTTGTTTCTTATTGGATTTTAAAATAACTTGGTGTATATGTTCACCATATTGAGACGTTGGGTCTCGTACAACACAACTTTGTTGTACTCAGCTGAGTGATAAAGGGCCATCATGGCCCTCTTGTTCATATTACCCAAATCATATGTAGTAAGGTCCATACCTCTAATAATCATTTTCCAGGATAATCTCCCCAATAATCTTAAAATTTTCTAAAAAAATGTTATATTTAACTTTATTTAACTATATATTTACTGCAGACTTTCATCTTTCACATTATATGCATGCAGTATGCTTTGTCTTCCACAAGCATATTTTTCATAACATATGTTTATTTATTACATATGTATACCTATTCGATTTCAAAGCTGCATTTCGGGGGCATATGTCAATTTCAAGTGACAGCTCTTGTTGTTTCAAAATTTATCACTGAACAACCAGTGAATGAATTGTTCAGGAAAGATTGAATTTTAAGATGGTATAAAGCTTGTCTCAAAATCTGACTGATAACTGTAGAAAATCAAAGGTTAAAAACAGATTTTGAAAGAAAAAAAAAAAATCCCCAGGGCAGGGCCCCTGGTCAATTTAACAACATGATTTTTATCATTTGTGTAGAAATCATCAATATCAATATTCATACCAAATTTCATGACAATCGGACAAAAAATGTAACCTCTATTGCTTTAACAAAATTTACCTTAGGGTTAGGGTTAGGGAAAAAGGCCCATAACTCCGCCAAAAATAATCCGATCAGAAATTCCTTAGGAAATGCAAAACTAGGCTTAGTGAAAAACACTCCTGTGAAGTTTCAATGAAATCCCTCAAGCGGTTTCAAAAAAGCTTAGGGTTAGGGTTAGGGTTAGGTAAAAAGGCCCATAACTCCGCCAAAAAATAATCCGATCAGAAATTCCTTAGGATATGCACATCTAGGCTTGGTGACAAACACTCCTGTGAAGTTTCAATGAAATCCCTCAAGCGGTTACGGAGAAGAAGCGAGGACAAGATTTTGCTAAAAAGGGCCATAACTCAGCCAAAAATAATCCAAGCAGAAATTCCTGATGATATGCACAACTAGGCTTGGTGACAAACACTCCTGTGAAGTTTCAAAGAAATCCCTCAAGCGGTTTTGGAGAAGAAGCGAGGACAAGATTATTTCGGACGGATGGACGGACGGACGGACGGTTGGATTACTATATGCCTCCCTTCGGGGGCATAAAAGTATTCAGAGAAATAAAACTGCAATTTTAGAAGTCACACCACAGGTGTTTGGGGCATGTGTCCACCCTTCCCACAATCCCATCACTACAAATATATAAAGAAACAATTATTATTGATGGCCACTATCATAATACCTCAATGATAAGTTGTTTCTTGATATATATGGGAGGGATGTAGTGATGGGATGAGGGAGAGGGACACATGCATCAAATACCTGTGGGTGGTTTTGGGTCAACAAAATACAATGAAGTTGATAACACTAGACTGTGTCCACTTCTGCTGATTTGTAACAAGAATTTTGTAAAATGTATGACAGCCTTACTCCTTGTTGAAAAGTTTCACAATCATGGTTTCATTGTATGGAAAGAGGTACTGAAAGCAAAGGAAATGGTAGCAACATAAGATATTATTATACTGAAAATAGGCCATAAATATAAAAATCTTTTCTTAACAACCATCTACACATCCTGTCTGATCATATGTGAAAGACTGAAATTCACCATACATCAGCGTTTTTTTCCCGTCTTTAACTACCTCCCCAAAAGGGTACCATTCCCAAAGCTGACAGGAGTCTTCCCAATTCAATCACTGGACCTTTCCCAATCCCCAAAACTATGGTTCCCAACCACAAACAGTGCTGTTTCCCTCCCAACTTTGGTTATAATTTCAAATGCAGATGCATTTCACATTAATTGCACCCTCAATGAAACTTTTCCTGCCGATGGAAAATTATTTTTCCTTAGACAGGCAGTCATTGAATTGGCAGTAACTTAATTTTGGCATAACATTTACATCACTAAAGGCTTTCCTGTTATGAAACTAGACCTTATGATTCTTTGTGAAGCAGAATAAAACCCATAGTGTGAATTTACATGAATTATGAACAAGAGTGCCAAACTGACACAAAATACGCCCGTCAAAATGCTGATCACCAAAGTTGCGTAACAATCCGATGAAAATTATTTGACTTGGAGAGCAGATACCGCTAATTCAGTTTTTGGACAATTCAAGGGCCATAATTCAGGAGTGCCTGGGGGGATTTGGCAGGTTATAGAACTTGGTCAAGATATTATGCCCACCAACATATTCACCAAGTTTGATAAAGACCGGATGAAAACTCTTTGACTTTGAGAGCGTAAACCCTTATTTTGGACAATTCAAGGGCCATAATTCAGAAGTGCCTGGGGGGATTTGGCTGGTTATAAAACTTGGTCGAGATATTATGCCCACCAACATATTCACCAAGTTTGATAAAGACCGGATGAAAACTCTTTGACTTAGAGAGCAGAAACAGTAATTTTGAACAATTCAAGGGCCATAATTCAGGAGTTCCTGGGGGGATTTAGCTGGATATAGAACTTGGTCGAGATATTATGCCCACCAACATATTCACCAAGTTTGATAAAGACCAGTTGAAAACTCTTTGACTTAGAGAGCGGAAACAGTAATTTTGGACAATTCAAGGGCCATAATTCAGGAGTGCCTGGGGGGATTCGGCTGGTTATAGAACTTGGTCGAGATATTATGCCCACCAACATATTCACCAAGTTTGATAAAGACCGGATGAAAACTCTTTGACTTAGAGAGCAGAAACAGTAATTTTGAACAATTCAAGGGCCATAATTCAGGAGTTCCTGGGGGGATTTGGCTGGTTATAGAACTTGGTCGAGATATTATGCCCACCAACATATTCACCAAGTTTGATAAAGATCGGATGAAAACTTTTTGACTTAGAGAGCGGAAACAGTAATTTTGGACAATTCAAGGGCCATAATTCAGGAGTGCCTGGGGGGATTCTGCTGGTTATAGAACTTGGTCGAGATATTATGCCCACCAACATATTCACCAAGTTTGATAAAGACCGGATGAAAACTCTTTGACTTAGAGAGCGGAAACCCTGTGGACGCCGCCCGCCCGCCCGCTGCAGATGTTCCCATAATACTTCCAGTTTTTCAAACGGGCGTATAAAAAGTCCCAATTGCGCTTATTTTGCGACTAATTTTTTTCCCAATTTCAAGATTTTACAATGCGAAAATTTCCCAATTGTAGGGGAAGGGGACCCTTACCCTGTTGGGAAAAAAAAGACGCTGCACAGTAAGTAAATGAGGAGAAAGTGCCTCAAAATTTCATTACTTACATTAAAAAAAGGCCTTAACTCTGATTAAAATGGTTTCAGGAACAAGTATTTTCAACAGTATTTACAACAGTATACATCTATGCAAGTTTGAGAGAAATCCACCCAATAGTAAATGAGAATTTGATGCCACAAACTTTTTTTACTGAGATTAAGAAAGTTTTGTAACTCTTGTTGTACAAATGATTGCAAGAAAAATTCTGAAGTTCCTTAATTCTGCCTGATCATTCTGTGCAAGACTAAAAGAAATCCGCGGCCGCCATTCTGAAAATGAATAGTTGATCATCAGGAACATCAGAAAAAGAATAACTGTTGTATAAATGGTTGCAGGAAATGATACTTCCATTACTACCATACACATATCATATCTAATCATCTATGCAAATTTGAGAAAAATCCACCATAGTAAATGGGGAGTTAATGCCAAAAAATGTGATGACTGATTTTCAAAAAGTGCCATAATTCTGGTAAAAACGGTTGCAGAAAAAAAATCTTTGAGCACCACCATTTTCATGTGTGAGTAATTCAAGGCCTATAAAAGTGATTTGTAAAGTACAAATGTATAAATTTTAAGTAATTCAATATGATGTTGATAATATTTAATTTGGTTGTCATATTTATTTATAAATAATTTAGTAAGAGGTGATACAGTACACGCAGCGCGGATTAATTTTTTTCCGCTCCTCCCCGTGATTTTTTTCATCGCAGCCTGAGTAATTTTCTCCCCCGCCATAAGCGGACTTCCACTCGTCACCGTGATCGTGTAAATTCATCATGGCGATAAGCGGATTCCTCTAGGCAATCAATTACTGCCGCGATGTCGCGGGGGATCCGCCGTGGTAAGCATGCGCATTATTTTCATTTTGGCACTCTTAATAAAATTACTAATGAAGAATTATGATGCATTTAAATTAAATTTTAACGATGCATTTGCTAAAACTGCAGTGAGATGAGGGCTACGATATTGCTATTTAATGGCCATTTTATTGAGCAATTGTTGTGAGTTTGAAATAACACCTCTCTTTACCGGACGTTCATTTGTGAAAAACTGATCGGTCTTTCAAAGATTTATTTTTTAATTGAGAAGGGATTGTCATGAAACGTTTTTTTCAAGTTTTTAATATTATAATTATGACCTCAATTACCATTATGTATGTTTTACCTTTGATAGACAATTGCCGCAAAATAACGATTCGGGTTAGTGTCCACATACGGTCTTTAATACAAAAAATACAAAGGCTTTAATTTTATTTTCCATTTTATAAGATGTTTCATTTTTTGAAATTAGAATTAATTTCAGAAAGAAAAATGAATTCTAAACTTTTTATTTTTACACTGCCGTAAAATACTCAATACTGAGTAAAAGTTTTAAACGCCGATGTCCGGTTGTAATGGAAATTGATGGAAAGTCATAGACTGTCGTAATGGGGCGGAACATTACATGATTACCATCGTATTGTGCTTTGGTCATTCCTTATTAAAATATCTCAAGTATAATACAGCATCATTTGCGAAAATAAAAAAAATATGGACAAGATTTAATTAATTTGTCAAACTGAAAAAATGACATTGTCCAAAATCTGGGTGGTCCGAAAAACGTGCACCGCCGCCAATATATTTGAGAGGATTTCACTTAAAATACACATGTTAACATTCTGCATTGAGTGTGAATCAATAAAGAAATTGTAATTTTGATTAAAAAACCTTTGTTTTGTAGTATTGCTTTGATATTTTCCATTGGGAATTTACAAAAAATAAAGATGGGGTATAAGGTACATTGTAAAATTCCTAAAAGGGAAGTGAAAGGGTTTCTTGAGGGGCAAACATGCTACCAGAAAATGGGGCTTGGCTTTATGGGGGGAGACTGTCTTAAAATATTGGTTTTTACGGAATAAATGCAATTCAAAATATGCAGAAGGAATAGCCCCATCGGGCTATAACAAGAGTATATATAGACAGACGAAAGCTTGTTATGCCGTATACATTCATTCCGTATATATTGCCGGTTAAAGGGAGGTGTTTCCCGGGAAGAGGGTTTTAGAGGGGCTAATATGCTACCAGAAAACGGGGGTTTGCTTTTTGTGGTGGAGACTGTCTTAAAATATTGGGTTTTACTGAATGAATGTGATTTGAAAATGCGCAGAAGGAATAGCCCCATGGGGCTATAACCAAGACGAAAGTGTTATGAAGTGTACATTAATTATGTGTATCTTGCCACTAAAAGAAAGTGTTTTCCGGGAAGAGGGTTTCTTGAGGGGTTAACATGCTAAAAGAAAACGGGGCTTGGCTTTTTGGGGGGGAGACTGTCTTAAAATACTGAAATACTGGTTTTTTATGTAATGAATGCACATTATGAATGGCATTCATTCCGTAAAAACAAATAGTTTAAGACAGTCTCCCTGCAAAAAGCCAAGCCCCGTTTTCTGGTAGCATGTTAGCCCCCTAAGAAACCCTCTTCCCGGGAAACACATCCCTTTAAGAGGCAATATATACAGAATGAATGTATAAGGCATAACACTTTCATCTGGGGCTATTCCTTCTGGACATTATTAACATTCATTAAGCGTCCGTTAATAGACAACATAGCAGGTACCACATTTTATTTCTTTTCGAACAAAATTAATTTTTTTCAACAACTGTCTCCTATTATTATCAATATTCATCTGTTTGTAACAATATAATAACAGTTTGTTTGGAAATTGTTGAAAAAATGATAATTTAATTTTCACAGCTCATCATTAGTATAGCTGTACTATCTGGAAGTATGAATTACCTTAAGCAATCAGATTAACTTTTGAGGAGCACCCAGATTTCTGATCGGTCAATTTAAGGTCCATTTCGTTAATGATATCAATGAGGAATATTCGTAAAGAGGATACAAGTTTTTGTCGCAAGAGTTTCGCCAGATTTTGATATAATAAATATACTGGAAATCATTGAAAACAAGCAGAATCCTACTTCCGGGATTTTTTCATCCGGGTGATTGTGTATTCTGGGTAAAAACAAACATCTCGTCTACGGCGAGATTGTCACAATTAATCGTGATTTCCAGTGGGGGCACAAAATGAGACAAGTATTCTTGGAATGTGTTCAAGATTATTTTAATTTAAGTGCGAGGACAGTACGAATCCATAAAAACTGAATCTTGAGACATAAAAGTAATATCTGCAAGGTGGATGAGGTATGATCTTACCCACACATTTGAATAAGTCAGATAACTTTAAAACCTGTGATGCTGATAATGATTATTCAATCAAATCAATTCTAATGCCAGTTCCAGTTGCTCTAGTTCGTAATTGTAGACCTACACTGTAGACAGATACAAAGATTTGGATATTATATAGACATTGGTATTTCATGGTGCCATTAAAATGGTTGATTTCCATCAGTTAAGTTGGTTTCAGATCTAGTGAATCTTGGGACAGATCATACCTGTTTGTATCAGACTGTGTCCATAACAGTTCGCATAGGGCATATTAAAACGTATTAAAGTAATTAATTATCATTTGTGTGAAATTTGATTATGATACGTTGTATCCACATATATTTTCTTTTCATCGATCTTTGTTTATATTATCATGTAAATTAAACTGAGTGAAGCATTTGAAATGTCTTAAGGGGCACACCATGACTTTCTGCTTGTTTGAGGAAATGTTAGTAGTCGTCCATGGTTGCTGGGATAGTGCCAGAAGAGCATTAATTGAACGCTAATGAATGTTGGTGATCGCTGGGAATTGTCTGAGAAGGCTGGTCCGGAAATTTTGTTTGAACATGCACACAAGTTTTCTCTCATTAGCTATGCATAGCTAATGTTAACCTTTATATACAATACCGACTATAAATAAAAGTTTCTATCTTGTTCTTCAACGTTAAATTATAAATGCTGATTACTGTTCACTGAATATTTTACTAACAGTCATTGAGCATTGCACATGTTTGGCTATTGTTAGTCAGTTGTTATTTTAGCGTTACTTGGTTGTTACTTATCATTTGTTCTGCAGTTAGCAACTCACTGGTGACCTGTTAATGACTGCTGGACAGTCCCCCAGCATAAGCAGCATGTAACTAAAGTGAAACTTCCTTTTGGCATCCATTGGGTGTCATTTGGGTGTTTCATGTTAGTCACATGCTCAACACGCTCGTCTAACATTGACCAATCGTTAATCACATGCCAGTAGCACGCTAGCACTTGCTGATCAATGGTTTTCAGGGGTATCTTATTTGGTCGTTGCAGTCTACGCGAAAACTTTTTTCCCTTCACAGGACATTGCGACAGGTAAACACCAAAATTTTACCTGTTGCAACAACTTTTTGTCTGTCGCAATTTTATTGACTGTATTTCGTGACAACGACTTAAAAGATGTATTTAAATTACAGTTTTATTATAAGTATATTTATTTACTATGTCTAGCTTTGTATAATAGATATTTTAACATATTAATTTCATTAATTTTAGATTTTCTAAATAATCACAATAAGAACCAAGTACCTTGCTTAATGCCAAAATGTTGTTAATGTATGGATGTTGTAGATTGGTTTATGGCCATGTTTTTAAAAATGTGTGTTGGATTTACTTACAAAATAAGTTTCATGTACCTGCCACTTCTTACAGGCTGCTATACAGTCAAACCTGTCTTTTGCAGCCACCCAAGGGAGTGACAAAAAGTGGCTGCTCTACACAGGTGGCTGTTAAAGACAGAATAAAATGAGAACAAAATATCAGTTTAGGACATGTTCAAACTTACTGTTTAAGACAGGTGGTTGCTATTCGCAGGTGGCTGCTAAGGCAGGTTTGACTGTATATCACACCACACTCAAATCGTATCAAAATCATCTTCAGATATCCTTTCGTGATATTGTTGCAATTAACACATAATCAGATTAATTCAAAACCCTTCAATGATGGTAAAAAAATTATCACTACCACCAAAGCAGAGTTTTATCATTTGATGTGCGTTTTTCTGATTCACCAAATGTCCGTGATTGTAGACTCCTTGTGCCATCATTCAATGATTTGACATTTACATCGTATCACGTATCCACATTGAACTGAAACCTAAATCTATTCGCTTCCGTTATTCTTCTATGAAATCGTCAGCAGATCAAAAAAGAATAAATATTTTTATCAGTTCTTTAAACGTTGACCGCCATGATTGTTTACTATGGCGAATTGAATTATGGGATAATAAGCAACCTTGATGCCGGTGTTGTCAAAAACAACATACTGGGGTTTACATATAGTGACTCACGGATAAAACATGCAGAACAATCATGAAATTTCAGTTAAAAATGGCACTGGAAATGAAACTGAAAGTAAATTTTCCAAAAATGAAACGGTGCTGACTAATTTTGCATTGGACATTGTGTCCGACAATAACAGAAGTGTTCGTCGGTCAACCTGCAAAATTACCGGACATGACCGGCTGACCGATGGACATTCGCATTGACTGTCGTTGTTAACCGCTACTTGCGCGTTAGACACACACTAGTCCTACATTAGAAACACATTCATCACATGTCATTGTGTGACAGAACCATTAGTTACCGTCATCAATTGAATATAAGCCACACTTTTTTCCAGGATTCGGCGAAAAAAAGTTGGGGGTGCGGCTTATACATAGGTGTAGGTTCCCAAGACTTTTTTCCATGCCTTCAAAACACCGATTTTTTTACCGCGGCGAAATTGTCAAGCGCACCGGTATACGGACGCTGAATGAGATATTTGTCACGTCTTACGCGTTTTGTTCGAAAATATTTTTTGATAGGTAAAACAATGTACTAAATAATAAACTATTATTGAAATCTTTTACTCTTCTTTTTATTTTGAGTACCGGTAATTACAATTAAAATAATTGTCACTTTGCAACTTGTCATGATCTCCAATCCGGGGATGTTTCTATGCAACGAGGTAATCCATGTGCGAACGAAAATAATTATGATTGCCACAGGCAAACAACTGCTTAGAAATGCTGTCACAAACTTTACTGCAAATACAATTACCGGTACATAAAAAATCAGCAACATTTACGAACGACAAAGTAAAATAATTATTATTTACCGAACGCTAACATATTCCAACATTTAAAATATATCCAAAAATTAAAATATCGCTGTTATCACATTTCAGTTATTATTGCATTACACAAGCTTAAAATGACACGCACACACTACCAGGTAGATCAAACGTTTTTATAGCAAAGCCGAAATAAACACAGATGGTTGTTTCGAGCCGACAACGTCTTTTGAAGTTGCGTTTGATGTTCGGCGGTATCGATTTTTTTGCCTCCATACCAAATAAACAGCATGGTCATGTTTTTTGTAAGGGATACATGCGGTTTTTATAAGTTAACGGCTGTTTTTCAAATTATGCAGATTATAAATGTAATAATTAAAGATAAATGGAAATAAAATGCGGATTTCGTAAGAACCGATATCACCATCAAGGTAATTATTTTAACTTATTTAAATCATGCAAACTGGCTTTTACCAGTGTTTTACGTATTTTATGGAACAAGTGGGGTCCACGAGTCGATTGCGTTTCATTTAATTACGCGTATATCAAATTGATTACTTCAAGTGAAATGTGTATCGGTAAAATCACAGTGAATGTAATGTGTGAAAAACTGTGAAAGCCAGATGACATGTTTAAGATTCCCTTGGTAAAATCAGTGTCACCCTTAATTGGCAGCTTGGTCTCACCTGCCTTAGAGGGTATGTCACTTGACTAAGGTGTGAAACCTGAAAGCATGATGCCATGTTTGAGATTCTTATGGAATGTTTGACAAGATATTGAGATGACACGGTCGACTCGAATTTATTTAAAACTCGCACATTTTGGTCAAATGTCATTCCCGCCAAATTTCTCTAATATTACTCTTCAGTTAAAATGACTATACCTTCAAATTGTCAAACATAATAATTATCATGGGTCAAACGCGTATCTACTACACTGAAAAGTATAGCTGGCTGTTGTTGCCTACGCTGAGGCACACGGGAACCGGCGATTCAAAATGGCGACCGGTCTGAAAAAGAGACCGCGGCTTATACATAGAGTTAGGCTTTTTTCACCCATTTCCATCGGGGTTTTGGGGGGTGCGGCTTATATACGAGTGCGGCTTATATTTAGACGATGACGGTATTTAAGGGTCTAAAATACCAGGGGCTTGGGAGCAATGTGAAAAAGTTTGGTCTGATATATGGATACTTGGGTGCAAAACACCTGATCTGTACTGTATCTGACAGTTACACAACAACATTGCCCATGCTTTGCAAACTTTGCACAGAAAGAATAAGTTAATAACAATAGTAAATGTGCATTAACATAAATTGGATCAGGATATTCAGCACCCATTGACAAGATTCAGTGATTGGAATAGCATCTGTCCACTTATCTAGAGCTTTAAAATTAAGAATATGGACACCTACTAGAATTTGAAAACAAGGCTCAGGAACAAAAAAATAAATGCATATATAATTCCTGTCCTGTTATTGCACCAAATAAATTCGAGTGTCAGTTGGTGTGGGCTGAATGACAGTATAGAAATCTTAACATTAAACTAGAGAAAAGATTGAAAATAATAATAATTTTGACACCTTGGTGCAAAAACGGTATAAGTACCATTGAAATATGAAGGAGATATACCGTTATTGCACTAAGGTGAACTAATAGTGAAATAACACTTTTTGGCCGATTCTGGTATTTTCAGGTTATTCATTTTAATACAGCAAAATGTGTGACCCATGTAAAAGATATATCTGAAAGAATATATTTCCTTTCATACATCATTAATTCAAGACAACAGTGACAGACTCTTGCTAAAGGAAGGAGGTATTTCACCTTTTTAAAGATTACCACCAATATTTTGTGGGCAGTTTTTAACTACTGAATTTTTGTTATTTCAGGAGGAGTGTAGCAAGACATTATGGACACAGTGGATGAACATGCTGTTGTTAAAGAAGGATTTTTGTGGAAAAGAGGTACTTACACAATTCATTATAAATGGATAAAGGAAGACAAACTCCAATCTGGACAGTAAAAATAATTATTTTTTCATGATACTTCAAACCTATTCCTATCACACACTATGATTGTCTTTAGCCAGCTGCCTTCACTTGCCCTATTATTGCTCATGCGATCATCACTAGAAATCAGCCTGACTGTGATCATTTCAACCATAGAATCTTGCCAGAATGTTGGGGAAACTTTTAGATTTCAAAGGTCAAGGTTTTAGGTTATGCATTTATATTAAGTTCTTACAGTATTTTGACATTTGTTAATTGCTTAATAGCAGTTAACTGTAATAACTGTATGGTCTGGTAGTGATGTATTGTATGTTAATGTCACAGTATGAAGCATGGAGTAACCATGTGCTACTGAAAACAGCAAATAAATGGACACTAAATGTTTGTAGCTTTTCTGTGGTCTTCAAGTAGTTTAAAGTATACTAGTACTGGAACTGCATGATGTAATACAATTCTGTGAGTTTAAGTTATCATTAAAATTTACTCTCTATTTTTCAGGAGAACATATCAAAAACTGGAGGAAGCGGTATTTTCTATTACGAAAAGATGGATCGTTTTTAGGATTCAGAGCCAAACCAGATCATGGATTAAGTGATCCTCTGAATGATTTTACAGTGAGAGGTAGTTGCTTAGATTACTACGATTTTGCTTCTATGTTTTGTCATGTTTAATGCATGGATGACCTTTTAAATATGAGTTGTTAGAGTTTGATAAAATGGATATGAATTATTCATGTCAGACTAATATCTAAATTGAGTCTGGTATTTTTAGTGTTGACTCTTTGATACATGAAAACAAAATAATTGATGCATTTTTTGCTTTGTTGTTGAGAAAAACATCTAACTGGAAATACAGTTAATTAAAGTCACAAAAAGTTTATTTGCTTTCCTTCTTAGAAATAAAAGGATTATTCTTCACTGTAACTGTTATGCAATCCGGTACTTTACAGAATGTCAGTTAATGAAGCAAGAGAAACCACGAGCTAACACGTTTGTGGTACGTGGCTTACAATGGACCACTATAGTGGAGAGAATGTTCTGCGTGGAGACGCCTGAGGAGAGGGAGGAATGGATGCAGGCCATCAGATCTGTGTCAGAAAACCTCAAAATGATTGACGAAGAAAGTGGAGCAACTAACAGTCTCGAAAAAATGAAGAAAAAAGTGGTAAGTGATAGTACCTTGTGTAAGTTCTGTCATTATGTTACTGAAAGTAATTAACTATATGGAGTTGTATTAATAACAATGTTACTAACTATAGAGTTGTATCAATAACAAACAAAAACAACATTCATGTAATAATAAAACAAGAAGGAGACAGACAGTATCAACTATATAAACTTATATATAGAACTTAAAGATTCTGGTATTTTTATCAAGAGTACTGTAGTGTTGTTGACTTGCTATAATATGACCCCCAAAAATGTTCATATAAAAAAAGAATTCATTCATTAATGAGATACTCCTGAATTCCATATGCAACAAACTTAAACAGCATATTTGCTTGCTTCAGTCATGTGATTCAAGCAAATTTTGCTAACAGTTATGTTGAATGATGAATGAATAAATAAGTCAACTTTAAGAGAGTGACCCAATTAGCAGAGTGACCCAATTAGCCAGAGGCTAATCTCATGGGAATTCACACTCTACAATATAATGCAAATAAATGAAAATATCATCAGTGTAAAGAAAATTACAGAAATAACAACAAATGTCTGAAATGTTGGGAATAAGATAAGTAATGAAGTAATTTGTCCAAAATTAAACAGCTGTGAATTAGTTAATAAAATAAGAACTTTGTTAAGTTATTTTATGTTATTTGAATTTCCGATAGTTAATTAAAATATGTTCCAATTTTAATATTCAGCTTTGCTTTCTGAAGCAAGATTCAGCTTTGTAGACAGTGAATTAATGCTTTACAGTGCTTCCTGATTAATAATAGTGTCATGACAGTTAAGTTTAATACAAATAAACTGTGGATAATTATTTGCTTTCCTCAACTTGTCTATCTCATATCTAAGGTTAAACCAATACAGCTTTGTAAAAGATTAAATGCAGGGGTCAAAGTTTTCAGGATTATTCATGAATTCAGAATTCTGTGTGTCTAAAATGGTTGATTTTCTTTATTTTACCTATATAAATTGACAAATTTCTAGGATTTCAGAATTTCGAACTTGAAAATGGTACATGGCAGTCATGGGTTGAGTTCCCTCTTAGTTCCTATTATTTGTAATAAAGCCTAAAGAGATCTTCTGGTTTAAACTTATGATTGATAAATGATTGTTTTGCAGAGTTTGGATGATTTCCAGTTCCTTAAAATGTTGGGGAAAGGGACATTTGGAAAAGTGATCTTGTGTAAAGAAAAGTCTACAAGTCACCTGTATGCAATCAAAATTTTAAAGAAAGCTGTGATAATTCAAAAGGTAAGTGCGAGTTATATCATATAATAAAAGTTGATATTATAAATGCATAAAGAAGAATTTCCTTCTGCAACCATACACTTAGATATATTATTATACCACCACAAACGAAGTTTGAGGGGGTATATAGGAGTGATTATGCCGGTCTGTCGGTCGGTCTGTCGGTCTCTCGGATTCTTCATTTCCGGATGATAACTCATGAAAGGCGAGACAGATTTAAATAATTTTTGGTACACAGGTGTAACATCACAAGATACAGCTCAGGTTCCACTTTTGGGCTAGTGGGATCAATGTCAAGGTCAGTGTTACTAAAAATAGAAAAAATGGTTTCCAGATGATAACTCATACTTCACAGATTAAATCCTTTTTTGAGATGTAGATGTAACATCAGAAGATACAGGTTGAGTTTGACTTTGGGGCATGTGGGGTCAGTGTCAAGGTCACTGTTACTTAAAATAGAAAATCTGTTTCTGGATGATAACTCATGAAATACTTCATAGATTTAATTATTTTTTGGGACACAGATGTAACATTACAAGATACAGGATAGGCATGTCTTTGGGGCCAGTGGGTTCAAGGTCAAGGTCACTGTTATTTTAACTTCAAAACTTCATTTCCACTCAGTAACTATAGCTTAGAATGAGATTCTTGAATGAAATTTGATTTATTGGAGGTTTCCTTGAAGACGACTTTTGGAATTGAAAGTAAGGCCTGTGGGGTCAAGGTCACTGTTACTAAAAATAGAAAACTGTATATGCTCAATAACTGTAGTTCGGAATGAGATATTGTGATGAAAATTGCTATATAGGTAGTGTCTGTGAAGACAAAACTTGGTATTGACAATGGGCCTCGTGGGGTCAAGGTCACTGTTCACTGTTACTAAAAATAGAAAAAATGATTTCTGGATGATTTCTAATGAAATTCTTCACATATTTTAACACTTTTTGGCACAAATTGATTCTAAGAATTCCCAGTTCAAGTATCAAGCACATATGTGGGGGTATTTAATCACTTTCAGTGTAAATGTAACACAGAAAACTGATAAAGCTGGTGAAACTAGGACAGCGGTCAAAATTCAGACTATTAGTCTTGTAGTCATGATTATTCCTCAACACATTAAAAATGATTAGTTTATAAAGAGCTGGTTAGTAACCTACCAGACCTTTCTGATTAATCTTTTGTCAGTAAAGCACTGAATTTTTATAAAAAGTTCTTAATAAAAAAAACATTTTTATTACATTTGTTTTAAAATTAATGTAAAAACCAAATAACTGATCAGAGCCCAAGGTAACCAGTGCAGTTTTTGTGTCACCCTGTCGAAAAAAAAGCAATACAAAGGGATCTGTTTGTCACGAAAACTTAACATTGGTTATAACTTTGCCTTTTCTTAATATTTCTTCACGAAACTTTCAAATTTTGTTCCTTATGACAACATGCACCTGATGATGACATATTCTTAAGGTCAGGGTCACATTTGATGAAGTTATGCCCCTTTTTTAACTTGGATTTTGACATAAAAACTTATTGCTGGCTATAACTTGCCTTTTCTCAATATTTCTTCATGAAACTTTCAAATTATGTTGCTTATGACAACATGCTCGTGATGATGCCAAATTCTTTATGTCAAGGACACATTTGATGGAGTTATGCCCATTTTTGTACTTGCATTTTTATTCCGACATAGCACCAGAGGGCGACACAAGTGTTCAACTGAACACCCATCTAGTTATTAGTGACACTGATAGTTACATATATTCCTTCTTAAGAGCTCTGCAGACTGTAAATGTAACCCTGTCAAATGTCTTTGAAAAATGGCGATTTCCAGAATACTTATGATGACATTTTTTATTTGTTGGGATATTTTAGGATGAAGTTGCTCATACGTTGACAGAGAACAGAGTGCTACAGACCACAAAACATCCATTCTTAACAGTAAGTTCATATGCATTTCTTACACTGTTGAAAAAATCAGTGAAAATACTGCACTGCACAAATGTTTTCAAAAATTGTTTAAAAATTGGCAAAATTAATGCACAGCACATACGTAAAAAGTACCCAACTACGCTTTTTCAATGGAAGGGTTTCCAGTTAACAGTATATTGTATATGGTGGTATTTATGAAGTAAATTTTTGTAAAGTTCTCCAATAAGTGCTGTATAGTTGCTGTTTTGATGCTTAATGTCTTAGGTATCTGTTGATTCTCATTATGTTTAATAAGAGACGGGTTGTTGTTGTTGTTGTTTACAAATTGTTAATACAACTAGAATGATAAGATCTTGATTTAGCAAGATGTTTAATCTAATAGAGGTTTAAAATGTTTCAAGTTTGTTGTCTAATATCATTGTGATATTTTTTTGTTCCATTTTAGCAATTGAAATATTCATTTCAAACACCAGACAGATTATGTTTTGTTATGGAGTATGTGAATGGAGGTGAACTGTTTTTCCACTTGTCTCGAGAAAGAGTGTTTTCAGAAGAAAGGACCAAGTTTTATGGTGCGGAAATCATCTCAGCATTGGGTTATCTTCATGAAAATAATATAGTATATAGAGATTTGAAGGTATGTTAGTATATATATTTGGAAGAAATTAAACAAAAAAATAATAAAACAGAAAAAATACAGAGTTTTGTGCAAAGTTCCGATGGACTTCATGCATTTTGGCAGCATATTATGCTGAAATAATTATTTTCTTTCTGTAGTGTTTTGAAATAGATTATACATTGCAATCTGCTCTTTACATGTTTCTTTATGATTCTCAGAGTTGACTGCTATCTGTCGGTGGTTATATGTATTTAAGTTAAATAAAGTTATGCTGTTACTTTGCTACAAGCTCAGTTTCACATAAGATCCTATGCTGTGTTAGTCATTATGCCACAAAGTTAAGGTTGATCAACCTATTATGGCATGAGCTTTTGTAAATAAGGAACTCATGCAACTACTGTAGATCCAGATTAGCCAGCACATCCATGGTGTATATTCAGGATCTACACTGTTTGCTTCTTGGTAAGAAATGAATTTAAATGAATATAAAAGCAAACAGTGTAGTTTCTGATAAGACAGCACGGTTGTGACAGCTGATCTGGATCAACACTGTTTGCCCATGCGATAAAAGTTGTTTTCAAAAGTTAATACCATATCTGGTGACAGTAGATATACTTTATTAATTTCAGCTGGAAAATTTATTACTGGACAAAGACGGCCATATAAAAATTGCCGATTTTGGTTTGTGTAAGGAAGAAATGTATTATGGGGCCAGCACTAAAACATTCTGTGGTACACCAGAGTACCTTGCACCAGAGGTAAGATAACCCTTTGTCTACTAAGTGTGTAAATATTAGCCTTCATTTGAAACAGAATCAGTCTGTAGTTTATTTAGGTGTTCAGAAACTATGGGACCTCTTAAGGAATCTTGACAGCTCATATTATATGTTTGTGATAGTTAGAATGTATCAAACTAGCCAAATGCATTATAATAATAAAGGAATCCATGATTTTACTGATAGTCCTAGCCTTTCAGTGTCTAAAATTTCCTCTTGTTTTGGTAACAGTTCAGATAAAAGATATATTGAAACACAATGTAAAACGGTAAACCCAAACAAAGTAAATAATGAGTATGACTTTATGTCACTGTAGAAGTAAATAGAACATAAGTTGGCCATAAAAACCTGATATAAACATGGGTTAAAATAATTGCAAACTATTTTGCTAGCTCGGAGTATTTTGAACGTTGATTTAAAGGAAGTCTTCCCCTAATGGGAAAAATTTCATACTAACTAAAACTTGCAATATTTGTGATGTATTTGCATTATCTAATTTAAATACACATTTAAACAAATTTTTACCATGTTATTTTGGCATTTTCACATTTTTTAATTCCCCGACTTCTTTTGTGTATGGGAAAAATACAATGGTACATGATTTAAATAAAGTTTATTTTTTGAAGTTTTTGTACAAATTTCTATGAAAAAAAAGCATTAATTCACTGCAGATATAATTGTTCTTATTATAAAAGTTCATATCATGAGTTATTTTAATAAAATAGCTATTATATTGGTGAAAACTTCAGTGACAGTATACAGGAATTCCTTTAAATTCTCGAAAAACCAAAATTGCAGAAGTCACTTTAGCCTTTTTTTTTCAAAAATTTTAAGTAGGTACATCAATAAACATTACATAGATATCATCTATAGTCATAACGGAGTAACATATAACAATTTGAAATATTTTTACCATAGTTTACTTCAGAAATTCAGATTTGAAAATGACTACCCACTGTTTTGAGATATGACCAGAGAGAAAAAAAGACATAATACAAAATGAAATTTTATCATTTTCCTAAACATTACTACATCTGAAAGATGTTTATCTTAATAGATGAATATACTGTAACACTGAAGTGATGTCTGCAAGTACTCTTCACCATAACACAGAGCAAAAGATTGTAGATTTAATGAGAGTTCAAAGTACAATGTGAAACGGAAAACACAGTCCTACCCCTTAATTTAATTTCTAATTCAGATATTTTCAACACAAAATGTTTCTCACATAGCTTGTAGGGTCCTATTGAATATGCAAAAAGAATTTTATAGATATATTTTAAAATTAAGAAGAAATTTAAAGAAATTAAAGGGTATGACCGTGTTTTCCGTTTCTGATTTTTAGTCAAAAGACTGCTATTTAAGACAAAATTTATTTATCTTTTAGTTGAAAAATTTTCAAAATAAATGCTTCTATTTTAGGCAGGAATGTTGTTTTTAAGATGCAAAAAGAATTTTGAAGATATCTTAGGAAATCATGAAGTAAAAGGGAGAACGGCGTTTTCCTTTTTTGGCCGTACTTTATTTTACGTCTGGATTGTGTTTTAAACCTGTCCGTATTTGAAACTCGGATTTTTACAAGCATCTGCGTTGCACAAATACACGTTGGCATAGTTGTGTTCTGTCAATAACGCTCTACTGGGTTGTTACCGTATTGTTTGACGCTTACAAGCTTTAAATCTCACTTGATAATCAAGTTCTACCTGCATAAGGTTTTGTACTTTATGTTTGCAAGCAGGGAATTCCCAAAATGTCACGTGACCGGAACATGTGTTTTTTTTTAAATTATTTTCTTTCTAAACATGATATATGTCGAAATGTTTTTCCTCTATAACATTTTTTTGAACCATTTTAACTTTGAACCTAAACATTAACAATTTATTTTGTGTTATTTGGTAAAATTACATTTTCCACTTGGCAAAAACGATAACTACGGCCGCGACGGAACTGTGGCGATATTGACCGAAGCTCATTAGGGGAAGCCTGCCTTAATACTTTTTATACCCCCGCATACGAAGTATAGGGGGTATATAGGAGTCATCATCCGGTCGGTTGGTTGGTTGGGCGGTCTGTCTGTGGCACTTACAGCGTCAACAGTTTTCAAGATATCGACTTGAAACTTTAAACATATGTTCGTGAGTACATTTGCGCGAACTATTTTTTTTCTCATGTGGATTAGTCCATTATTTTTGGGAGGGGAGCACGATTTAACTACTTCTAAAGTTTTTAAGATATTGACTTGAAACTTGATACATATGTTCGGCATAAAGTGTAGATGTGCGTGACATATTTTTCGTGTGGATCAGTCAATTATTTTTTGCAGGGGACATGATTTAACAAAATCGTGTTATGCAAACTTCTACACTTACTACCTCAACAGTTTTCAAGATATTGACTTGAAACTTTAAACATATGTTCGTGAGTACATTTGCGCAAATTTTTTTTTTCTCATATGGATCAGTCCATTATTTTTCGGAGGGGAAAACAATTTAACAAAATCTTGTGACGCGAACTACTTCTACAGTTTTTAAGATATTGACTTGAAACTTGATACATATGTTTGGCATGAAGTATAGATGTGCGTGATATATTTTTCGTGTGGATCAGTCCATTATTTTTTGCAGGGGACATGATTTAACAAAATCATGTTATGCAAACTTCTACACTTACTACGTCAACAGTTTTAAAGATATCGACTTGAAACTTTAAACATATGGTCGTGAGTACATTTGCTCAATTTTTTTTTCTCATGTGGATCAGTCCATTATTTTTCGGAAGGGAGCATGATTCAATTTTTTTTTCTCATGTGGATCAGTCCATTATTTTTCGGAAGGGAGCATGATTCAACAAAATCTTGTGACGCGAACTACTTCTACAGTTTTTAAGATATTGACTTGAAACATGTGTTCGGCTTGAAGTGTAGATGTGCGTGACATATTTTTCATGTGGATCAGTCCATTATTTTTTGCAGGGGACATGATTTAACAAAATCGTGTTATGCAAACTTCTACAGTTTTCAAGATATAAGACTTTAAACTAAAATTGTATGTTCTGCATGAAGTGCGCATGTAAGCGACATATTTTTTTGTGGATCAGTCCATTATTTTTTGGAGGGGAGCATTATTTAACAAAATCTTTTATTTAAAATCTTATGACGCAAACTACTTCTCCAGTTTTTAAACTTTAAACATACGTTTGTGAGTAGATTTCCATGACATACTTTGTTTCATGTGGATCAGTCCATTCTTTTTTTGCAGGGGACATGATTTAACAAAATCGTGTTATGCAAACTTCTACAGTTTTCAAGATATTGACTTGAAACTGAAATCATATGTTCTGCATGAAGTGCGCATGTTAGTGACATATTTTTTATGGATCAGTCCATTTTTGGTTGGAGGGGAGCATTATTTAACAAAATCTTATGACACAAACTACTTCTCCAGTTTTCAAACTTTTAACATACGTTCGTGATTAGATTTGCATGACATATTTTTTTTTTCATTTGGATCAGTCCATTATTTTTTAGAAGGGGAGCACGATTCATCAAAACCTTGTGACGTCAACTACAAAGTTTTGTTTACATCCGGTGAAAACCCAAGTCGCTATTTTTAAACACAACTTTTGCTTTACACGCACGTGGTGTTAGCATTAGCTCACCAAATGACATCATTATTCTTATCCCTCTCTGAAGAATAACAACATGTGCCCGGGTGAAGGTCGAGTAGTTATGTGCGTATCAACAGATTGTAAAAAAATACTCAGAAGATGCTCGATTGTTTTTTTTTCTTACGCAGAGGCGGCGTAGTAAGTAATATGTATGTAATTATCATGCAACTGAAATGGCCTTGTATCGGTAGGCGGATATAGTCCTACGTTTGATTTTCTAAAATTGTTATGCCGCGAGAAAATTTAATCTCAGATTACACAAAATGAAAGTAGGTCTACATCAGAATATGCCGTCCAATGATGTACTTTGGAAACTAAAATGCGCAAAAATTATGTACAATGTACATACTTTGTATTGGAGATATTTATTATAAAAAAAACAACGAAAAAACAACAGCAGAAATAAACAACTACAGTCAATTTCATAATTATTGAAAATATTCATGAAGTTCTATAATTTTTGTTTATGGAGAATTTTCACTGAATTGAGAGGCATAGTTGATTAAGATAAATGACAATAAATGATAAACCCATGCCTCCAGATGTCTTAATTTTGTGTTTCAAAAAAGCTCAAATGCACTTAAGAAATGGCTTCCCAATGGTATATAAATTGCTATCTTCCAGAAGCTTCGGGGAGCTTCGACCCCCTTGTCCCCCACCAGGGCTTTGCCCTGGACCTACCGGAGCCCTAGCGGCCCCCTGGACCCCCAGCAAATTTTCAGGATTTCAATTATTTTTCAACTTTCACCCAGGAAAGATGCAAACATCATTTCTGTATACTCTGACAAAGCAGTATTGCGGGGGTATTAATCACCTTCAGTGATAGCTCTAGTTTAATATGATTGCAGGTATTAGAAGACAATGACTATGGTAGAGCAGTCGACTGGTGGGGAACTGGAGTAGTCATGTATGAAATGATGTGTGGCAGATTACCATTCTACAATAGAGACCATGATGTATTATTTGAACTGATTTTGTTACAAGCTGTGAAATTTCCAAGAACATTATCTGAGGATGCCAAAAATTTACTTGGTGGAATGCTTGTGAAAAATCCAAGAGAAAGGTTGCCTTTTATTATTTCTCTATGAACATAATTATGTGAGTTTGTATGAAAAGGTCAGGATATTTTATGGCCCTGAGGAATATTTTGTGCATTAGAATGAAAATTAGCAAGGAAGTATTGACAATCAGTTGAGCATGTACCTTCTGTATTATTAAATGTCACAAAAACACTGATTGATTGCTTGTTATACTCGCACAATCGAAGTTTTTGATGTTGGGGTTATATAAAAGTTATAAGGTCAGTTCATCTGTCAGTCTGTTGTTATGTTACCATGCCTTTTCTGGATGGTAAGTTGAGAAAAAGTATGCAGATTTGAATGTAATTTCGTATAAAATTTAATTATTTATATTTTTAAAGTTATGTTGGTCTATAAGTTGGCAAATGTTTCCCCATGATGTCCATGCCATTCTCATAAAGCTTGTTTTAGTGTCATAACTAAATTCATAAATTTGAAATATGAAAATAATGGTACCATTTCTCAAAATGAAATCTTTTAGAGATAACAGCAGAAGTAAAACAAGTAATATGTTTCAAGTATTATTGAATGAATTGTGTATGGTTTTATTGTTATATGACTAAATAAGTTTGAAACTTGGCAATTTACAACATACATTCAGGCATCAACTAGTGTATCCTGGAAATATGTGTATCTATAATGTTTACTGATACATAGCTACATTTCTGCTGAAAACAGACAATATGGCCTTGAATTTCTTCGGTAAACTGACCTGGATGTGGGTTGGTCTTTTTCTAGTTCATAGGATTGTTGAAGAAATTACAATTGTAAAAGCTTACAGTGTATGCAATTATAATGATAAAAGTTAGTGTAAATAACTATTAATAGTTATGTGATAAACATTTACTTCAAACCAATTAAAGCTGAATAACTGTAATGAACTTGCCTTTCTATGAATTTGAGCCAGTCCATTCATTGCTCATAGGGGTGTTTCATTAACTTGAGAGCTAACATTGTAGACACTGTTCTAAATTTGCAGGCTGATTTGAGTCTACATTAGTCACCTGCATGGTTAAAGTTGCATTGATATTCCTACCTGATTAGTCCATAAAGCTTTAATAAAGTGATAAATGTTTACAGGTTATAAAATACAAAAAGACTGTCACAAAAAGTTTCCTGGTTAATTAATCAAAATTAAATAGAATTAGAATTATGAGTCAATTTTGTTTTATGAAAGATCAGTCCAGATTGAATATTTAATAATCAATATTTTTTTATCTTAATAAGCTGTTCCCCATATAAACACATTTTAATGCATGTATGACCAGTTTAGATCCAGATCTGCTAGCACTTTTGTGTTGTCTGATCTAGATTGGCACTGGTTGCATCTTGGTCAGAAATAATCTCATGAATCTAAAAGCGAACAGTGTTAATCCTGATCAGCTGGCATGAATGTGCCAGCTAATCAGGATCTTCACTTTTCGCCTATGCCATAAAAGCATTATATGGACAAAAGTGTTAATGTGGATTCGCTGTAACATGACAACAATTTTTAGCTCGACTATTCGAAGAATAGGGGAGCTATCCTACTCGCCCCGTGTGGGCGTCGGCCTCGGCGTTCCCATCGGCGTCCGTTAAACAAATGCGTTAAACAAAAAATGCACTTTGGTCCATAACTTGAAAACTACTTATGATATCAACTTGAAACTTAGAATAAATATTCACCATCAAAATCTACATCATTACCAACAACACCCATAACTCTGCTACAAATATTTTTCAAGTTATGCCCCTTTTTTACTTAAATTTTGCGTTAAGCAAAATATGCACTTTGGTCCATAACTTACCTGAGATATCAACTTGAAACTTGGAATATGTATTCACCATCAAATTCTACATCATTACCAACAAGACCCATAACTCTGCTGTCAATATATTTCAAGTTATGCCCCTTTTTCTTATATTTTGTGTTGAGCAAAATATGCATTTTGCCCATAACTTTAATACTACTTGAGATATCGCCTTGAAACTTGAAATATATTTTCACCATCAAAATCTACATCATAACCAACAAGACCCATAACCCTGCTTCCAATATTTTTCAAATTATGCCCCTTTTTCACTTACATTTTGTGTTAAGCAAAATATACACTTGGGCCTTAACTTCGTTATGAATGGAGGGATTTCAAAATAACTTGGCACAAATGTTCACCATGACAAGGCGGTGTGTCGCGTACAATACCCATGCCTGTAGGTCCAAGGTCAAGGTCACTGTTACTAAAAATAGAATTTTCTTGTCCAGGCTGTAACTTCGTTATGAATGGAGGGATTTCAAAATAACTTTACACAAATGTTCACTATAACAGGGCGGTGTGTCGCAAACCATGCCCATGCCTGTAGGTCAAAGGTCAAGGTCACTGTTACTAAAAATAGAATTCTCTTGTCCAGACTGTAACTTTGTTATGAATGGAGGGATTTCAAAATAACTTTACACAAATGTTCACTATGACAAGGCAGTGTGTCTGCACAATACCCAAGCCTGAAGGTCCAAGGTCAAGGTCACTGTTACTAAAAATAGAATTTTCTTGTCCGGGCTATAACTTCATTATAAATGGAGGGATTTCAAAATAACTTGACACAAATGTTCACCATGACAGGGTGGTGTATCGCGTACCATGCCCATGCCTGTAGGTCAAGGTCACTATTACTAAAAATACAATTCTCTTGTCAGGGCTGTAACTTCATTAGGAATAGTGATTTCAAAATAACTTGACACAAATGTTCATCATGACAAGGTGGTGTGTCCCTTACCATGCCCATGCTGTAGGTCCAATGTCAAGGTCACTGTTTCTAAAATAGAATTTTCTTGTCATGGTTGTAATTACGTTAGGAATAGAATAATTTCAAAATAACTTGGCAGAAATGTTCACCATGACAAGGTGGTGAGTCATGTACCATGTCCATGCCTGTAGGTCCAAGGTCAAGGTCACTGTTACTAAAAATAGAATTTTCTTGTCCGGGCTATAACTTTCTTTTGAATGGAGGGTTTTCAAAATAACTTGGCACAAATGTTCACCATGACAAGGCGGTGTGTTGGGTATATTACCCATGCCTGTAAGTCCAAGGTCAAGGTCACAGTTACTTAAACTTGAATTGACTTCTTTATAAATGAAGGGATTTCAAAACAAGTTTCTAACAAATTCAGAAATATTTCATAGTTATTCCCCTATTCAGTTTTATAGTTATGGTACATTAAGGAATTATTTCTGTTATTTGAAATGAATTTCTCCCTTACCATTCACTTGTTAATATTTTTCCTGATTGAACATGAATGTATGGCCATAGTTGTTATTGTTTTAATCTTTAAATTGCATTTGTTTCAAATGATTCGAATAGTCGAGCATGCTGTCTCCTCTGACAGCTCTTGTTTTTTAACTGTATATCACTACAAAAACACATTCTGAGTTAATTTTGTTTCAGACTTTTTCTGATATTCTTCATAAATGAAAATATATCTTCAAATATTGAAAATATTTATATTTTACCAGAGATGTCACAGCTGTGAAGTATAAGGAAAAATATATTTTGCCTTAACAAATTGAGTTACTTTCTTTAACAAGAAGTAGGATACAAAACCGAACTTGAACACATTAAGTTTGCACTTTTCAAATACCTCCTTAAAATGAATGTTTACTTTGTTCACCAGATATATTATGAAGGGGAATTTTTAAAAATCATTTTAGGAAGTTAAAAGCAATATCATAGTGGTTCCTGCTTTATAGGAAAAACTAACTTCACTAAAGAGATTATGGGGAAATGTTTACAAGCTACCAAAATAAGTCATTGAAGTCAATGAAATGAGTTAACCCTTCCTCCATATAAAAGCATTTATTGCATGGGCGGACAGAGTAAATCCAGATCACCCGCCACATCTGTGCCATCTGATCAGGATCTACACTGTTCACTTTTAGATTCATTAATTTAATTAAAACCAAGATGTGACCAATGCAGATTGATTTCAGATGGCGGATGCCCGGTTGATATGAATCTTCACAGGTCAAGATTTGGATTTACACTGGTCCCACATGCACTTTAATGGAGTATATATAGAGTAAAGGCTTTCATTGTTTGGGTATTTGTTTTTCAGACTGGGAGGTGGTGAAGCAGACGTGAAGGATTTAATGGCTCATCCTTTCTTTAAGAACATCAACTGGCAGGACCTAGTTGAGAAAAAGGTGAGTATGTCTTGTACATGTGTTTGTTATGACTTGTCCTGCATTGTCTTGTCTTAATTATTTCATTAAAGCTAGTTCCAGTAAGTAGTTTAGTCCAGCATGCCCTGTTTATTACAATTGTGAGGTAAGGGATATAACTGTGAAGGGATATTATATGTGGAGATGAGGCATGTAAATAATATGGGAAGTACATGTTGGAGGCAAGGGGGAGTATTTGTTTAAGGAGATGGGGAGTAAGTGTTGGAGGCAATAGGGGAATGTACGTGTTGGAGGAGTTAGGAAGTGTACATGTTGTGGGAGATAAGGGAGTGGGGAGTAAATGTTGGAGGCCATGTGGGAGTGTACATGTTGAAGGAGATTGAGGGGGGAGCAATTGGGGTGTTTGTGCTGGAGATGGGTAGTGTACATGTTGGAGGCAATGGGGTAGTGAGGAGATGGAAAGTGTAGGTGTTGGGGGAGGAGGTGAGTAGGTTTTGGAGGTGAAAAGAGTGAATGTGTTGAAGGAGATGGGAAGTGTACATGTTGGAACAGATGGAAAATGTAGGAGTTGAAAGAGATGGGTGAGGGGTAGTAGGTGTTGGAGCTGATGGGGGAGTGTACAAGTTGGAGGAGATGGAAAATGTATGTGTTGGAGGAGATGGGGGAGGTGGTACTAGGTTGTACTCTGGCTATTCTGTTATCAGAGTTCGTCACATGATAATTCATTAGTTCAGATTTGAAAAAGCATATTTACCTATTCACCAACCCTTACCCCACCCAAAAACAAACAACAAAACAATACAACAACAACTTAAGTTTAAGTATGCTGAAAATTGCCCTATTGCTTGCGAAAAACACATATAAGCCCCTGTCCCTTTTTGACAGCACCCTGCCCTTTTTTCACAGCACCATGCCCTTTTTAATCCTGGATACAACACTAGGCATCTTACTTTTAGTCAGAAAGGTAAATGTGTGAATTTCAAAATAAAGAATACTTTAGTTTAGATTGTTTGACTACACATTGGGATGTGCATGTTTATTACACATAGAAACATAATACTGCATGATCTTCACTCATTAAAAATTTGCATACAAACTGGTGATGGATGTGCTTGGCACATTTGGAAGTAGCACTTGAAGTACCTTCTTGGTACATTTATTAACACAATTAAAATCTGGATGCTTGTTTCCTGAAAATACCTAAAGTACTGTCTGTTTATTTGAGATATCTTGAATTGAGATGATCGTTACATTCAGAGAATACTTTAGTTGACACCTCATGCTGAATTTAAACAATGTTACACTGTTGTTGCAAAACTGAAAAGGAATGTCTTAATCTTTGAGTCTCTGAAGTAATCTAATTTAATTTTAACCTGTAAATTGATGGGTCATTGGAAAAAGGTTGCAGAATTTAAATCACTAAATAGTGAACAGTGTAGACCCTTATTAGACTATGTTTCATATGGGACTAGTGCTTAACACTTTACTCCATGGATACACCTTTAATGTGTGGGCCAGCATTGTAGATCCAGATAAGCTGGTATATCTGTGCAATCTGATCAGGATCTACACTCTTCGCTGTTAGATTCATTACTTTATTTCTGACCAAGATGCGACAGGATGATGACAGCTGATCTGGATCTACACTGGTCACACATGCATTTAAAGGCTTATATATGGAGTAATGGGTTAAAGAGTTGAATGAGAATTTCACTTGAGCAGTAAATTTCATGTAACTGTTCGATCAATCTCAATACAAACAACATTTTCCATATGCAAAACAACACAAATGGCTTAATTTATACTAACTGGTTATTTGTCAGGAGCCTTTACATTATGAATCTTTTGACAAATCTTGAATTTTAACCAGGTAATATCAGTTGTAAGATTGGGAGAGCAAAGTAGATACTGCAACTTTGATTATATGTTATGAAATTGTATGTTAAAACTTGCCTGTAATTATTTTACCATTATATAATGTACACACTTGGTCTTGCATGGTATCCCATTGAAGATTATCTTGCATTTAATTACATTTTTGTTGATGTCTGGTATAAAAGAATATTGAACATAAAAATAACAGCATTGTTTAACCTTGTTTTACTTTCCTAAATGCATACCTGCAATATAGCCTATATAATAATGTAAACAATTTATGAAGAATCTATATATCTGTATTAACATAATTGATGTCTACTGACCATATGCATAATATAACTAATTCTACATATAATTTAAAAAAAATAATTATCATGTGGTTGATCATTTTTTATCAGAAAGTAAGTTTCTGAACACATGAAGGACTTCTGAGTACTTTAAGTAGTCTTTGGTACTTACTTAAATTCACACAGTGAGTACTCATTACTAACTCAAGTACGTCTTAATTACCCAGTTCTCAGTACTTACTCAAATACTGATCTTCAGTACTCAACCTCCAGCATTACGACGTATTTCATCTCCAATAATCCCCATAACTCTTTCAAAATTATTTTCATAGCAATTCCCCTTTCCACTGAATATTTTCATTAAAGTTTTCCTCCAGTTGGCCTACTCATCAATATTTTTGTTTAAGTTTTCATGCTATTGGCCTATATATATTTAACATTGCATAATGATAAGTGATAATGAAACTAAACATAACGATATAGGAAATATGAATTAAATGTTTAATACCATGACCTACTTGATGGACTCGTACTTCAATGTAATTTTGATCTTTACATATTATTACTTAATGCTTACTTAAATGTTTGGCAATATTTGTTTTATGTTAATAGGTCTCCATATGAAATTTTCTAATTCCTTAACAGATGGTTACTATTTTCAAAATTGATTTTTTTTACACTAACTGCACAAGGTGTCTATTTTGACAGCTCTTGTTGTTGTAAATTCTTGCTAAAAGATCTCAAATAATGTACGCTAATATTTTCTTGGATATATGTCATGTGAACTTTTGTATACAAACAAAGTAGTGGTTGGTATTCACATTATGGGTAAAACATGTTGAGTTGCCTTGCAGATAATTTGTGAAAATTTTGATTAGCAGATAGTTTCTTTAAAGAATGCTAGGTATGACAAGCAAGGATGAAGAAAAGTTGACAGTCTTCAGAGAGTTTGGAGGCTTGATGATGAAAGCCCAAGGAAATTGACCTCTAGATTAATCTCTCTTACCCCTCCCCTTCTTGGGTTATTGATTAAACTATTGAGTTTCATAAAATTTCCTTATTGTACTCTGTTATTTTCAAGATGTAACATAGTATTTGCAATCTTTGTTTTTTCACTGATATATAATTTTTAGATGCTAAGAGGACCTGGCATGTTGCCTTCACAATCACATATTGATGTAGATATAGGTTGAAAATTGATTATCTCAACCTCCCCCCTCTCCCTGTCTTGCACACAACTCTTTTCCACACCTTAGATTTTTTTTTTATGTTTTAAAGGTCCTTTTAAAGTTTTGTAAGTTATTTCTTTCATTTCTTTCTTGAAAGTAAACATCAATTGAATATCTTGTGATACAATCCATAAATATTGGCTCAGTTAACCCTTTCCTCCATATAAACACCTTTCTATGTGTTTGCGACCAGTGTAGATCCAGATCAGCTGGCACATCATTTGTCAGGATCTGTACTGCGCTTTTTGGTCAGTAATAACCTAATAAATCAGAAAGTGAACTGTGCACATACTGATCAGATGGCACAGATATGCAGGCTGATCTTCTTCTACACTGTTCCACCACACAATAAAGGTGTATCTATGGAGGAAAGGGTTAAATAAAATCTTCACACTTTCATTTGATACAAATCCTAAATTGTTCACATTTTCATTCTACAATTAAAATGGTTCCATAACCTCCCGTCCAAGAACTAAAAATTTGATAACAGCCCTGAAATAATTCTCACTGAGACAGAATAGAATCCCAGGGAATATGAATAAAGTGCAAGCATTTGAATTCAGCTTTCAAATATCCATTATTACAATGAAAAGTCTGATTTATTATTTTGTTTTAAATTTTTTTGAACTTAATTTTGGAAAATATTTGAATAAGATTTGTTATAAGTTGACACAGAATGTTCGTACCATAACACTGCAAATTGCCAAGCCTAATATAAAACTGTAAGAAAGTCAAGATACTCTAGCATGTGATTGGTCAGTTTTAACCAATCAGCCGCTTTGGATTGGAGACAGCTCTCAGTTGGGTTTTAACTGATTGACTGGAATAGCATAGTGTCTGAACTGACTGATGGTTAGGCTTGGTGTCTGAGACTGGTTCTCCATTCAAAGTTTTAAAACCTTGTGCCCTGTGCCCAAGAAACTGGAGACCAGTCTCAGATCTCAAGCATCTGGTTGGCTGAAATGGAAACTAGTCAGATGCTTTAGATATGAAACTGGTCACCAGTCTTGAGAGCCCTGAGCCCAAGGTTATAAAACTGAGCATGGAAATCAGTCTCAAATCTGAAGCATCTGATTGGCTGAAATCGCCATTTCAGCCATTGAGACTGGTTTCCAATCTCAGTTTTATAACCTTCAACCCTGATCTGCCTGCTTACCAGAACACATACTGAATGAGCATCCCTTGTCATGCATTTTGTTGCATAAATTCTCGAGGTGGTTGGTGATTTACATATATAATGGTGTTTACAGTATAATAAAGCGGTTCTGTTTTATTTTGTTACACAGAGTTAATAAGTTGTTATTGTTAGACTTAATACTTTAATAATAATGAAACATGCATAATTTTGTGGGTTGATTTGATCTTGGAGTACTAGATACATAAAGCATTCTATTACGTCGAAGATTTTTAGTTATCTAAGTCAGTTATTGAAAAACAATTTCATAAGAAAAAATACATTATTTAAAAATTTAAAATTGTTTGGGGTAAGTTGTGCTATATTTCTGCAGGCCTGAAATAGAAGAAAATGTTTGGATATCTTTTTAAAAAAAAAAATATAATATATTTTAGAAGTTGTAGCATACTTTGCTTTTCATTCACAAGATGTTCTTTTACTTTAAAAATTGTTTCATATCAAATGCAACTTTTCGGGTTATTTTATATTTGACAAATACAACTTGAACATCTTGAGAATGAATTGCACATTTAGTGTTAACTGTAAGATAAGTAGATGTGTAACAAAATGAACAGAGCTTTGGGAAGAAAATTGATAGGTAGTTTAAAAATTATAACAGTTTCATTCTAACAGTCATTATAGATTAACATCTTATTCAAATAATAGTTCTCTCAAAATTCTGTTCATTTCAGTCACAACCCTGTTAGCTGCAGATGAAAGTAACAGTTTAGCACAATTGTGTGGTGAACTCCAAACCATAAATACATTTTTGTTGAATTTATCCGTTATAATCTGTGTAGACCCAGTGCAGTCTAGAAATTAAATCTTACTGGTATATTTTGTCAGCATGTAGACTGCTCTTACTTCCAGCCAACGGCTTGAAATTTGAGACCGGGCTTAGAAGACCATAAAGATCTCAGTTATATGATACACTGCCCCTGTAGGTCTTGTCACAGATTCTTGCAGTCTGATTGAATCTACATTGTTTGTTCTGTCATCAGCACATTTATTTTATTGATTAATACAATTGATTCTGATTGAGAAAACATTGCTTAAATATATAGGTTAACTCTTTACTTGTTACTCTCCTGTCCTTGACAAATATATTTCCTGGAATCCCCATCATTGTATTTATAGTTCATAGGAGTGTTTAGCGACGTTTTAAGAATTTTTTAATAAAGAGCAATTTCTTTAGACACTAGTCTGACCGCACTGGCTGATCTGAGACTACACAGATTATACATGGTTGTATTAACAGTTGAGTCTTAACTACAAAATCTAAAAAAAATTGAGAGTTCAGTTTACATTGACACCTGACAGAAAAGCAACACTTAGAAACTAGAAATGAACTAGAGTTTCAAATCATTTGACAGCCATGATACACAATATTTTTTTAACCCTTTACTCCATAGATATGGCTATTATGCATGACCCAACATCCATGCTGTCTGATCAGGATCTACATGGTTCCCATTTTGATTCATAAGGTTAATTTTGACCAATAAGCGAACAGTGCAGATACTGATCAGATGACGCGTATGTGCTTGTCTGGATCTACACTGTTATCACATGACAAAAAAGTCGTATATATGGAGAAAAAGGTTAAACAATGCTCACTTTTGCAAAAAAAGTTCTTTTTCACAGGATAGGGACCATATTATATCATCTAGGCACATCCTTGTTTCCTGTGTTCAGACATAAAGTTACATAACACAACTGTCATGTTCCATATCTGCAGATAACAAACAGGTTGTTGACACGTGACTTTTACATTGGTTACCCTAACCATTCATATTCCCGTTTCCTTTCTGTCTCAGATTCCTCCCCCATTCAAGCCCCAAGTGACCTCGGAGACCGACACACGCTACTTTGACGAGACATTCACTGCCGAGGCAGTGAGCCTCACGCCGCCTTCAGCTTCCCACCAGCTGGAAAGTATTGATGAAGAAATGGACACAGGAATGCCATATTTTGAAAAATTTTCTTATCATGGTAGTAAAGCCAGCCTGGCCTCCAGCGTGATGAGCTTTGAGACTACTTGGTCAGCTTGAGAATGTTGAGTTTGCTGCTCGCAAACTTCTGAATGTGACAAGAGACTGGGTTTGAAAAATGTGAAAAATTAATCAGATTTTCAGTTCGAAAACTAAATACGATGAGTATTTTTAGTTAAATTTCTGTGTGTGAACATATGGCCAGATTCTGTGACTTTTTGATGGGAAAGGCCAGCTTTTAGGGGTCCAGCTGGTATTGGCCATACTTGGATTAATCATGTCAACGAGAATATGTTGTGATCAGGAGAGATAAAACCTTTTCCTGTTCCATAATGTTGATTCTGTGATGCAAGTGATTGTATCAAAAACTTGATCATTTCATAGTGTAAATTCTTGATTGTTCTTGAGAAATCATGAAATTTCTGTTTTGTTAGAACCTAAAAAAACTAAGAGATCTACAATGTTAATGTGTTTTTAACATAATTCAGTCTTTTACTGAAATGGAAATGTTAAAATGTATAATCTAAGTAGCATCAGGCTAACATAGTCATTTCCAAGCTCCTCTTAGCTGTGTAATTTTGTAAGTCAACCCTTTCCTCCACATACACACCTATATTGCATGGGCGAACAGTGTAGATCCAGATCAGCCAGCACATCTGTGACATCTGATCAAGATCTAAACTGTTTTCTTTTTTATTCATTAGGTTATTTCTGACCAAAAAGCAAACAGTGCAGGTCCTAATCAGATAGCACGAATGTGCCCACTGATCTTGATCTACAATGTTTGCTCATGTGTTAAAAGGCATGATATGGAAGAAAGGGTTAAGTATATGATGTATAATTGGATATTCTTCTTTCTCTTCTATTTAACCTAAATTAAGTTCAGGTTATTGATTGGTTTTAGAACCACCCATGAGTGGTGGGTATGTTCCTCAAGGTGGCAATACTTCACCATAACAGTTTGTCTGAAGATATGAAAGGTCATACAGTCTCCTGCCTCAGAGAATGAGACTGGTTGAATTAACCATTGCATTTTCTTTGTTATTTTTTTAATAGAAAAATTTTAAACATAATGACATCTGTTCACTTACAAACTAGATATATTATGATTGCACCAAAGTGACACATGTTTTATCATCCATCACAAGGTTTGTGTTCCGTATAGGTGAGGCAGGATGTTTAACATTGAAATCACTGTCTCACAAACACTGCATCTGTTTCGTTTGGACGTTGTCTGTTGAACTGTAGAAAACAGCTGTGTTCTGGTTGAAAATCGAAGCTGTGATAGTTGCATATTTTGCGTAAGGTAAAGTGGCATGTGGTCTTCATGTGCTTCTTGTTTTAGCAGATTTGCTTTGGTTATTAAAATATTGTTGAGTTGTTGTACAGAATAAATAAATTTGTTGTTGAATGTTTAAGAGCTGTCTGTATAAGGCTTTGCAACTTCATACCATATATTGTTTATCCCTTTCCTCCATAAACAAACCTTTATTACATCTGTGCCATCTGATCAGGATCTGCACTGTTTGCTATATGATTAGTTAGGTTATGCGACCAGTTCAGATCCTGATCAGATGGCACTGATGTGCAGGCTAATCTGGATCTACACTGGTTGCAAATGTGTAAAAATGCGTATATATGGAGGAAAGGGTTATTTGTATATAAATATGGAACAAACATCCGACAAATATGCATACATGCCAGTGGAACATTTGACTGAAATGTGGCCTTAGAAAGGAAATAATCGAATAAATTGCATGAATTCATAAAATCAATTAAAATAAATGTAAATGCATACACATTGCACATCATGGTTGTTATAAAAGCTTTCCATTTAAAAAAGGTTTTTTGGGTATAAAGAACAAGTTTTTTGTAGCAACATATCGAGTGCAAAGAGTTAGTTGACTCTAAGCTAAAGTGAACTAGACTTTTGGTGGATAAAAATAAAAGAAAGACTAGATTATACATGACTTTATGGAGTTGCTCTAACTTTCCTTAAGGGTTAATTTTAGTGGGGTTGGGGCACTAAAGGGAATAAATGGTAGTAGAATTTTAGAATTCTTTTGTTGAAAAACAATCATGTGATTTTTTCAGTATTATTGTTTAAAGAATTTATCTTGTACTTGTTTTTATAACAAGTCAGTGTGACAGCAAGTAATTAAAATCTCATTACCTTGCTTTATCTTCAGTACTACTGTTTTTTAAAAAGTTGTTTTACTTTATGACAAGAACAGGAACTTAGGCTTGCTTTCACTTCGTCTGCTGCTGTAACATATACTGCAAGCTCATTTATGTTGATATCATTAAATATTGTGGTTTTGGTTAAAATCCATGTTCATGTTTCTTAAATTGTGGTTTTCAGTGTTCGTATATTAATAGTGCTAAAAAGTAAAGTTTGTTAGTTCGTGGGTGTTAATTACACTAAGTTCTTCTTTAATTTTACAAAACAATTACAGGGTAAGGGAAGACACTGCCATTTAATTGTTAACATTGGATGACCAAATACACAAACCACTTACTTGGTCACGATGTTTGTCTTAATGATATATAGGTCAAGGTTGAATTGGGTCATTTGAGGTTGCTAGGTCAAACAAAAGAAAAAACCACCATTATAGAGATCAGCCTGTTGTCATCAAAGTTGGTCAGGATGTTTTTTTATCATATCTTGGTCGTGCTTGGAACTGGGTCATCTGGTTTGAGATTAACAGGTCAGTAGGTCAAATCAAAGTAAAACATTGTTACAACAGTTGAGGTCACAGTTTTGAGGTCTAGATGTTTTTCGTTATGTCATGTAAATTAGGTTTGAAAATGGAACATTTTTTTGCTCACAAACTAGGTCATCATGATAAATCATAAAAATACTTTGTTACCACTTTAGAGGCAACATTTTTGTCAGATAATCATTAAATAATGTGGATAGATTTCTTAATTATAACTCTGTCACATTTGAATCTTGATCACAAGTAAAAACTCAGCTATTTTACTCGAAAGGCCACCTTTTTTATCCAATAAGCATCAGATTTAGGTCCGAGAAGCCAAAATCTAGTCTGTGATGTCAGATGAAAGTACAGTCCACACTCGATGTGTCAAACTCGCTTAAGTCGAAACATCGGTTATCTCGAATTAATTTTACGGTCCCGTCAAAATGCGTTCTTGTTACATATAATATTACGCCGCTTAACTCGAATTCGACTTAAACAATGTTTTCATAAGTCGAAGTAAATTTCGAACCCGCCGGCTAAAATATGCTATATAAATAAATCTAAATCTGATTCAATATATAAAATTCATTTCAGTTTTTTTAAAACAACATTTAATTACAATAATCATGACATTGTGACAACCAGGCCAATAAAATTTGAGTTCATCCGTTTAGGACAACAATGCAAAAACATTATCCAAACATAATCAATTCTCTCCCCAACAAGAATGAAGCACAAAAAAGCTCCAAATTAACGATTATGGGGTGAATATTGATTTGAATTAGTTTACATAATATAAAAATAACGAAAGACGACTTTAAGACTCAGAGTGAATACGACGACGATGTTACTACAAACACCGAACCTTAACGATGATGGTTTTTAACATGTAATAAATATAATCAAGTTAATATATTTTTTTCTGTTCTGGTTTGATAAACTAATTGATCAATTGAAATGTTCATAAACGAGTACTAGCACTCACAATCATGTCAGAATTAGAAACATATAGGGATGATTTTCGTGCATTGGCGCCAATTCGGATGTGTCGAACTTCGGATATCTCGAATTAAAATGTACGGTCCCGAGGACTTCGACACAATGAGTGTGGACTGTAAATAAAAATTTTTTGTTATCAAAATGGAGGCCACATTCCATCTTGATTATCATGTTATTTCTGACATAAAATCTAGTTATTTTAAGGAAGTTTCCATTGGAGAGAGTCAGGTAATTTCGGAAGCAAAAACACTGATGCTGTAAACTTCGGAATATTTTATAATTAAAAACATACATTATGTTAATGATGTGTGTGAGGATTTTAAGTTTGTCTTGGCATTGATCACTTCTGTTCTTTTCTCTGCAAATAGTTAGATGTCCTCAAACAAAATATTGTTAATTTTGTTAATATATCTTTTGCACATTTTTACTAAAGGTATTTGTTTTTATTATTAAATGATTCCTTGAGGCTTTAAGTTTTGCTGGCTCTTTTTTTTGCATTATACCACCATTAGGGAATTCATTTGTGTGGTTTTAAATTTTCTTAGCCAGAGTTAGTGATATTTTCTGAAAACTGTGTCAGTATTGGAATAGGTTTGATTTTGTGCTCATGTTCCATTTTGAAATCTAGATATTAATACTGTATGACTGGTGAGTCTACAGTAATTTGTTAAGATGTCTATGTGACATTGATAGTCTAGGTCTGAGGCGATTGGTCAAACTTTTCAGAACAGATGTTCAATTTTGTGCTCAACAGTTGGTTGATATTACTAATTGAAAAATTATCATTAAATAATTTGATCAGTTTTCATGACATTTTGGCCAGTGTTTTTAGCTATTTAAGTTTGCTTTAATGCTTCACCCCCTATGGGATATGGCAGTTATCATAAGGCAAACAGTGTATATCCCAATCAGGATCTTTTCTGACCAAGAAGTGAACAGTGTGGATCATCATTAGATGGCACTGATGTGCCGGCTGATCTGGATCTGCACTGGTTGCATATTCGATAAATGGTTTAACCCATGTATATAAGGGTCAGGTGACACACATTTTTTGTGATATTGCTACCCATGAAAGTTATTATTTTCTTAAACTTGTTTTATATTGGAGAATTTGTGTCAAATATAGATGATTTGTATTGTTAGGTGGATAGTGAACTGTAACGTGTTGTTTGTTACAAGGGGCACTAGTATCAGAGACGAATGATTTGAAGATACTGAGTGAAGCATTTCTTGTTTTAAAACCTGGTTAGGATCTCTCACTGTGTGTGTAGGAAGGCCAGTGTTTATTGTTGTTTGATGCTTGTTGTACTTTCATTTTATAATCTTTCTCATCTTGTTGTTATTTCATTCTAGATTACATGAACAAAGAATAATATTAATTGAAATTCATTATAATAGAAAACATGATATTGTTTATTTAATTGAATGAGTATAATTTTATAATTCATGATTTTTATAAAGGTATATTTGTATATCTTTAATTTTCATCTACCTTCAGTTTTTTTATACATTATAAGTTTTTGAATATTGGAAATGAATTGGGGAAATTTTACAAAATTGAATGAGTTATTGTTACATCTCTGCTGAGCAGACACAGTCAGTGTAATATTCAGGTCCTGATAATTACTGTTTATTGGCCCTTGATCATAAAAATGAGATTGGAGACCAATCTCAAAATTTAATGTTAAGCATCTAATTGGCTGAAATGGAGACTGCATTTCATCCAGTCAGATGCTTGTGATTTGAGACTGGTCTCCAGTTTTAGATTTATGATCTTGTTGCATTGTATTCATACTTTGAGAATTTCTTAAGTTATGACTTAGAGTTTTTTATGAGATCTTAATTTTAACAAGTGCAGAAATAGTTGATTATTCCTGGACTTTTAACCTGCTGAACTGTGATTCACTTTTCTGAGCACTCTCAGCAATGACAGCTTCAGGCTTAATAAAAAGCATTTAAATTAGGAAACATTTTTAAAGAACTAATTTATGTAAATGCTAGCAGAATCATTAAAAAAACTTTTTATTGCTGTTCTAAAGTAAAAGGTAAGTCTTGAAAGTCGTTCCTCTCCCTAGGTGGTTACTTTTATATAGTAGGGTTTATTAAAAATTCTAATCATGTGGATTTTTAGCTCACCTGTCACGTAGTGACAAGGTGAGCTTTTGTGATCGCAATTTGTCCGGCGTCCGTCCGGCCGGCGTCCGGCCGTCTGTAAACTTTTACTTTAAACGACATCTCCTCTTAAACCCCTGGGCCAAAGTTGATGAAACTTGCCACAGGTGTTCCTTGCATGAAGCTCTTCCAAATTTGTTCAAAGGAATCAATTCCATGCAGAACTCTGGTTGCCATGGCAACCTGTAGGAAAAACTTTAAAAATCTTCTTCTCTGAAACCACAAGGCCTAGAGCTAAGATATTTGGCATTTAGCACCCTCTAGTGGAACTCTACAAAGATTGTTCAAATGATTTCCCTGGGGTCAAAATTGGCCCCACCCCAGGGGTCACTTCAGTTTACATAGACTTATATAGGACAAACTTTAAAAATCTTCTTGTCTGAAACCACAAGGCCTAGAGCTTAGATATTTGGCATTTTGCACCCTCTAGTGGAACTCTACAATGATTGTTCAAATTATTTCCCTTGGGTCAAAATTGGCCCCGCCCCAGGGGTCACTTCATTTTACATAGACTTATACAGGAAAAACTTTAAAAATCTTCTTGTCTGAAACCACAAGGCCTAGAGCTTAGATATTTGGCATTTAGCACCCACTAGTGGAACTCTACAAAGATTGTTCAAATTATTCCCTGGGGTCAAAATTGGCCCCGCCCCAGTGGTCACTTCATTTTACATGTATTTATATAGGAAAAACTTTAAAAATCGTCTTGTCTGAAACCACAAGGCCTAGAGCTTAGATATTTGGCATTTTGCACCCTCTAGTGGAACTCTACAAAGATTGTTCAAATTATTTCCCTGGGGTCAAAATGGGCCCCGCCCCAGGGGTTACTTCATTTTACATAGACTTATAAAGGAAATCTTTAAAAATCTTCTTCTCACAAACCACAATGCGTACAGCTTAGATATTTGGTAAGTAGCAGTCTAATGGATGTCTACTAAATTTGTTCACATTATGTCCCCTTGGCCAAAATCAGCCACGCCCTAGGGTTCTCTTGGTTTACATATAGTTATATAGGAAAAACATGAAAATCATTTTTCTCCAAAATTAATAGGACTAGATCTTAGATATTTGGTGCTGTGTATTGTGTAGAGAACCTTTATAAACTTTGTTTTAAAGTTGGCCCTGGGGTCAAAATTGTCCCCGCCCCGGGGGCCCTTTATATGTGAAAAAGGCAAACTTTAAAAATCTTTCTACTGGAAACCTCAATCCCTAAAGCTTAGATATTTGGTATGTAGCATTGTCTAGTGGATATCGACCAAATCTGTTCAAATTACGTCCCCTGGGCCAAAATTGGCCATGCCCCAGGGTTCTCTTAGTTTACATTGATTTTTTATAGGAAAACATGAAAAATCATTTTTCTCCGAAACTAATAGGACTAGACCTTAGATATTTGGTGTTGAGTATTATAAAAAGACCTTTACCAACATTGTTTAAATGTTGGCCCTGGGGTCAATTTTTGCCCCGTCCTGGGGGCCCTTAATATGTTGAAAAGGAAAACTTTAAAAATCTTCCTACTGGAAACCTCAATGCCTTAAGCTAAGATATTTTGTATGTAGCATTGTCTAGTGGATATCTACCAAGTTTGTTCAAATTATGTCACCTTGGCCAAAATCCGCCACGCCCCAGGGTTCTCTTAGTTTGCATTGATTTATATAGGAAAACATGAAAAATCATTTTTCTCCAAAACTAATAGGACTAGGTCTTAGATATTTGGTGCTGAGTATTGTGAAGAGACCCTTTACCAACATTGTTTTAATGTTGGCCCTGGGGTCAATATTGGCCCCGCTCCAGGGGCCCTTAATATGTAAAAGGCAATTTTTAAAAATCTTCCTTCTGGAAACCTCATGCCTTAAGCTTAGATATTTGGTATGTAGCATTGTCTAGTGGATATCTACCAAGTTTGTTCAAATTATGTCCCCTTGGCCAAAATTGGCCATGCCCCAGGGTTCTCTTAGTTTACATTGATTTATATAGGAAAACATATATAATCATTTTTCTCTGAAACTAATGCGACTATCCTTAGATATTTCGTGTTGAGTATTGTGAAGAGACCTTTTACCAGCATTATTTAAATGTTGGCTCTGGGGTAAAACTGAGAGTACTTTTGTACTCAGGAGAGCGATTTAGGGCAACCATGGCCCTCTTGTTTTGGTTGCTGGTTGCTTAAGACAGATTGCTGCTTCAGCAGTGTAACCATTTTGCATTATGATAATAAAAGCTTTGATTCATAGAAGTTCATCATCACTAATATACCTTTGACCAGGTAAGAGCCAGGTCAGCCTGCAGGGCACAGGGCTTTGTGATTAGTTACCATAAGTTCAAATATAGGACCAATCAAAAATGCCATGAAAAGTGTGATTTTCCTAAACTGAAATACATTTTCCAATCCAAACCTGGAACAGAAGTACATTAAAAAGAGATGTATAGCTAAGGAATATTTTACTTGATCTGTTAGACAAATGCTTTTTTTCTGACAAAAAACTTGGATTGAGACAGAGTTGTCATTATTTATAGGCAAAATAAGTATTTTTTTCTTGGGTATTTCAACACCATAATATGACACTATTGATCTGCAAGATATTGATGAAAATAATACCAATTCCATTGTTTTATTGGTTTTTTTCCAATTTGGTCATATTTACCCTTCAATTGTTCCCAGTGTTACCAGGGGTCCTTCTCCCCCAAAAGACCTATTTAAGGGCTTATCACACTGCACCAAAGCACATTCATCGATAAAAAGAAAATTATCAAAATCTCAATAACGGCAAAATGCTGTTGAATGAAACTTTGCACAAATGTATGTTATTAAATTATTTTTATTTTGCAGATGGTAAGACACTTTAGAACAGTAAAGAAAAATAGCGAGATCTAAAAATTCCCTCAACTTCTATTTACATAAATTAAAAAAAAACTAAACAACACAAAACATCATTTTAAATGTCCACATGAGTAATATAATACTGACAACAATTTATTGTGTCCTCGTGACTTACATATGTAAACTTTACGAGATATAAGTAAATAAGTGTTTGACCTTCAATTTCCTGGTCGCTTCCTGGTCGCATAAACGGATGACAATCACTGATTTTTCTTTAAGTATTTGAAAGTTTTTTACAAAGTACACAACATTTTCTTGTTAGTATCATTGCGCTCACGTGGGAATTTAAAATTATGGTTTGTATCGCTTAGTTTTTGTGAATTTATGTAAATAGAATTTTAAGGAATTTTTAGGTCTAGCTTTTTTTCTTTACTCTTTTTAAATTTTGCCATTATTGAGATTTTGATAATTTTCTTTTTATCGATGAACGTGATTGGGAGGAGTGTGGTAAGCCCTTAAAGCCCTTTTCTGTGCATCTGTATATTCTGGTCAGGATCTACATTGTTCAACATCCTGTCAACAATGCTTTCCAAAACACCCATATACCAGTAATCAATGAATAGACAGAAATGTATTCAAATAAAGGCAGTTCTGTAACACAAGATCAGCAGGTAAAGTGTTGATATACATTTGTCTCATTGCATAGTCTTAATTTGTCCCTTTTTGCCATTAATCATACTACATTTTTATACATTGTACATACATCATCGAAGGCTTTGCTTATATCATTGCGATTCTTAAAGTAAACATCTAACCACTTGCTTAAATCTTCAGTTACTGAGTACTGAAAAACTCACATAATGTCACATTGGTGCAAAAACAGTATAAGTACCATTGAAATAAGAAGGGGTTAACCCTTTCCTCCATTGATACACCTTTATTGCATGGGAAAACAGTTTAGATACTGATCAGCTGGCTCATCTGTGCTGTCTGATCAGGATCTAAACTGTTCGCTTTTTTATACATCAGGTTATTTCTGACCAAAATGGTACCAGGATCTACACTGGTCGCACATGCGTAAGAATGCGTATTTATGGAGGAAAGGGTTAAACTGTTTTTGCACAGATGTGATAATTTACTGTGATGTCATTTGCTTTTCCTGCAGCTTTGTGTCAGCATCAATTCACACAAATTTATTGCACCTGTAGAGCACAATATTGCGTTGTTAAATTTTTAAGTTTGAATTTGTACATGTTAATAATAAAATATACTCAAGCTAATGAAATATCCCACAGTAAAAGCTCTAAATACAGAAAATGTTCTGCACTGACCAAAGCAGTTACCTAGTAGACTGAGGTTTAACATCAGATAACATTTTATAGGCTTAGACTGAGATGGTCCCAAGATAATAAAACTGAGATTGGAGACCAGTCCCAAATCTCAAAATCCAATTTCCTGAAATGAACACTTCCATTTTAGGCAATCTGAAGCTTAAGGTTTGAGACTGGTCTTGAAACTCAATTTTATAATCTTGTGCATTGGTCATACATGTCATTGCTATGCCTAGTTGACTAGAATAGATTTATCTATTAAATAAAATTTGCGAAAATGTAAGCATTCAGATATAATACGCTTTACCTCATTTTTTGATGGCTTAACTCAGGTTATGTCTCGCATTTTGTACAGTTTTACAAAATACCTCTAGATTCAGGGAAAAAAATCTTACTAAACCCAGATTTCATTTAGAAAGATGTGCATATATCTTTATACTTTCAATGAATTTAAACAAACACAACACTTTTCAAGGTTATGATAAGTTGTTGTTAGTGAATGCTTTGCAATAATTGGAAATATATTTTGAATTTATGAAATAGAACTGTATTCATAATTTAGGACTTGAAGATAAATCTGGGCTCAAGAAACTAAAACTGGAGACAAGTCTCAAATGTCAAGCATCTGGTTGGCTGAAATGGTGACTGGTTGCCATTTCAGCCAATCAGCTACTTAAGATTTGAGACTTGTCTCCTAACTCAGTTTTATGATCAAGATTGTTAGTTGTATCCTCCAATGCTTTGACACAAAAAATGACTGAGAGAAATGAATTAATGCAAATTGCATCATTTTTCATTTATTCAAATTACCATTATATTTCATTCATAACATTTTATTGTTTTCATTTGGATGTCTTCAGTAATTTCATAATGTAAGAATTTAGGGAGAAGTGCGAGGAACTATTTAGTACGTGATTTAATATGTCAATCATAATATTTCATTACAATGAAGTGATTTTTTACATAAACCCAATTAATATTTGCATCATTCATTGCAAGCATGCACTGTCGTACTTAGTACATATTAAATGATTGTTTTTAGCTCACCTGAGCCATAGGCTCATGGTGAGCTATTGTGACCCGTCTTTGTCCGTCGTCCGGCGTCCGTCGTCCATCAACAATTTCCTTTAAACAACATCTCCTCTGAAACCACTTCATGGATTATAACCGAATTTGTCCTGAAGCATCCTGGCACTGATGTCTACAAAAGTTGTTCAAATCATGACCACAGGGTCAAGGTCAAGGTCACTGCTGCTAAAAATAGAAATTCAGTCTTTGCTCAATTACTTGAGTTTGCTTAGGGTTATTGACTCCAAACTTGGTGTTTGGGTAGCTTATATCACAAGGCAGCTTGGGGTTGCTACCCAGGTGTCTGTGATCAAGGTCAAACTCACTGTTGCTAAAAATAGAAATTCAGTCTTTGCTCAATTACTTGAGTTTGCTTAGGCCTATTGACTCCAAACTTGGTGTATGGGAAGCTTATATCAAAAGGCAGCTTCGGGTTGCTACCCAGGTGTCTGTGATCAAGGTCAAGGTCACTGTTGCTAAAAACAGAAATTCAGTTTCTGCTTAATAACTTGAGTTTGCTTTGGCATATTGACTCCAAACTTGATGTATGGGTAGCTTATATCAAAAGGCAGCTTGGGGTTGCTACCCAGGTGTCTGTGATAAAGGTCAAGGTCACTGTTACTAAAAATAGAAATTCAGTTTCTGGTTAATATCTTGAGTTTCATACTCAGGTGAGCGATTCAGGGCCATCATGGCCCTAGTGTTTTTTCTTTTGACCTGTATTGCATACAGAATTTTCTCTTTGTAACATTGGGTATGTGTATTTGATATGAAATACATTCATATTGACTTCAGCTGACTTGGGTTTTCACTTGTATGATTGTGCCGGCATACTGATTTGCACAAGGTTCAGATTCATCACCTTTTCCTGTACTTTCCAGCAGCTTATTACTCGTGACCAGTTAGTTAACTGGTTATGCCCCCAGGGAGGCTTATAGTGTTGCACTAGTTCGTACATCTGTCCCTACATCTCCCAAATCTTGTGCCAACTCATCATTAACTATTAAGCTGATTCCTTTCATACTTCAGGGCTTTTTTTCACCATTTTGGGAATATGACCCATAACCCTGGAATTGGGAAATATATCGTCATTTTGCCAGAAATTAGTAATTTTTTTAGCATCATTGGGGAATAAGAAGTGTTACTGTTATCTGCTGTTTTTTTAATCATTGCCATCCATATTTAATATTGTCAGTAATTCCTGGCTTAAAGAGCAAAAGATGCAGTGCTGATGCTGTTGTTTTTCATCAGAAATGTTTGTTTTGATTCAATTGGGAATTTTTCTTCTCAAATTGGGAAAAAAGTATATGTTTTGCCATTGGGAACATAACCGAATAACGGCTATAAAATCAACTGAAAAAAAGCCCTGTACTTGCACAGATGATCAAGCAGGATGTGTAGATGATTGTAAAGAAAAGGTTTTTTCCTCTGACCATCTTTACCAGTTTTGGCCCTTTGTTACAAATGTTGTAGCAGTGGGGTCATCAGTGTCCTAGGGCACATTCTAGTTTTATCTTAAGTTCATACTTATGATAGTCAACAGTATGTGAGCTCTGGTTTGGAAAACATGAAAACATAGACCTTGCTTCATTGCTTTAAAGGGATAGTTACAGCCCATTCAATTTATACTGTATAATTATTAATTATGTCTCCCCCCCACTCCCTTATTGAGTAGAAGAACCCTATTGATTTGGGGGTTAGTAGGTCAAAGGTCAAGGTCACAGGGGCCTGAAGAGTGAAAACCGTTTCCGCTCAATAACAGGAGTTCTATTTCACCCAGAGCCTTCAAACTTCATATGATGGATATCCTTATTGAGTAGAGGACTCCTATTGATTTTGGGGTCAGTAGGTCAAAGATCAAGGTCTCAGGGGCACCGAAGAGTGAAAACCATATCCGGTCAATAACTGGAGTACCGCTTGACCCAGAGCATTCAAACTAAATAGGGTGATAGCCCTTACTGAGTAGAAGAACCCTTTTGATTTTGGGGTCAGTAGGTCAAAGGTCAAGGTCACAGGGGCCGGAATACAGCTACCATGATGTAACATATGCTGTCTTCCACACTGCCGTTGATACAAACAGTTCCACTGTCATGACAGGTGCCTAGAGTCAGGTGTGAAACTATCATAACCATACATATGTTAATATATATATATATATATATATATATATATATATATATATATATATATATATATATATATATATATATATATATATATATATATATATATATATATATATATGTGTATGTTCTTTATACCATAATAAATGACACAGGCTTCCGTTTCAAAAAGGTAATATCTCTTCCTTGGCCTTCCTTCAATAGGGCGCAGGGGGAAGACATGCGTTTTTCGCAAAAAACATCTAGTTATACATGCATTTCATGTGCTAATGTACTGAAAAATAGTATATCTAGCTATCATTCACTATGCATGTTTTCTGAGGCCCATATTGTTGGTGAAACCACATAGGTGTTTAAAAGTAGTAAAATTATATTTTCATTATCACTTTTTACAAATTATCGTGAAACCATAACTCATTTCCATTGCTGTTTAAATGTTTTTAAATAAATTTGACAATGTTTTTTTGTTGTTTTAAATTTGCATTCATTTGTAAACTCTTAATCTATTACAACTACAGATTTAGCAAACAGGCCTGAATTCCAACACTTCACAACAGCTGTTTTTGCAGTTACTTGTCTTGCTTTCTTCATTCCTAACCCCCCACATTCCATTGACCATCAACCAAAATTACAGATGTCTTTAACTCTTTACTCCATATTTAGGCATTTTTATGCATGTGCGACCAGTGTATAACCAGATCTGCAGGCACATCCATGCCGTCTGATCAGTATCTGCACTGTTCACTTTTTGGTCAGAAATAACCTTATAAATCAAAAAGCGATCAGTGCAGACCCTGATGAGATGGCACAGATGTGCCTGCTGATCTTGATCTACACTGTTTGACCATGCCATAAAGGTTTATATATGGAGAAGTAACACCAATTAAGACCTACTGTATTATATGTTAATATATAAGTGCTTTGATATAGGCCCTGTTATTTGTCTGAGGGCAGTCGTATTGGCCCAAGGCCAAAGGCCGAGGGCCAATACGACTGTCCCGAGGACAAATAACAGGGCCTATATCAAAGCACTTATTTATTGACAATTTTATTAAATAACTATTAATAATCTCAATTAGTTTCATTTTAAGTTTCATTTCCACCAAAAGTATCTTCGATCGACAAAAAATACAAGATTTTTTCAGCTAAAATCTATACCACTTTCTTGCCCTGCTCTAGCAGCCAGTCATATTGCCTAAAATGCGGGCTTTATATCTATATAACTTTTCGGCCCCGGGCTGGGAAGTGATATAGATATTGGCCCGCCTATTTGAAATGCCACTACTATTAGCATTATTAAGCCAGGCCGTAAGGCAGATAATAAATAGTTATTTAATAAATTTTCATATTAAATGACTTGGGCTGTAATTGGGATGAATTGAGACATTTTAAAGGAGTCAATACTTGTCTAATACAACCAAAACCAATAGATGGTTGCCCTGATTTGACTGTGACAGATTTTTACTGATTACAACCCTTGTTTCCAAATCTTGTTCGTTAGTGGCGATGAGGAAGGTTATTGTTGTAAGAGGTGATATCCATTTTGATAAATGTTTACCCATCTGCATAACAGCTGGTGATCAACATGTATATTAAAATTATGAATCACTGATAAGTAAGTTCATTTCTGACATAATTCTGACTTGTGTAGCCTTGAAAATGGCAAAACCATTTCTGTAAAAAGTCAGCCATGCTGTTTACATTGCAGTGTCGCATGAGATATGGGATATTCTATGGTACAGTACTTAATGTGAAATATGAATTGTGTTGGAATTGTATGTGTATTTCCCAATTTTAGTTTTGGACTGAAAAAACTGGTGGGTTCTTTAACACTTTCCTCCATAGACACACCTTTATTGCAAGGGCGAACAGTTTAGATCCAGATCAGCTGGCACATCTGTCTGATCAGGATCAAAACTGTTCGCTTTTTTATTCCATAGGTTATTTCTGACCGAAATGAGATCAGTGCAGATCCAGATCAGATGGCATGGATGTGCCGGCTGATCTGGATCTACACTTGTCACACATGCCTAAAAATGCATATATATGGAATAAAAGTTTAATCCTTTACCTCAGGGATATAACTTATGTCCCATGTGTGACTCATTCATGCAGTCTGATCAGGAAAACTTATTACTGACTAAGAACTAGTCAAGGACTCCGAACACTAGATTTTCATATTCTGTCTGATACCAACATGATAGTGTTGGCAATAGTAAACATCAGCATGTAAAATTAGGCGAGCGTTTAACGTTGAGTCCATTACTAACCTAGAACTTGATGGATGTTAAGCTTGCTTATCTCTGATTTAACCCTTTCTTCCATATATACACCATTATGGCATACCATCTGATCAGGATCTACACTGTTCTCTTTTAGATTCAGGTTATTTCAGACCAAGATATGTCCAGTGCACATCCTGATCAAAAGAAGTATGTTGTCTGATCTGGATCTACACTAGTGGCACATGCGTTAAAATGTGTATTTTTAGAGTAAAGGGTTAACACTATTAATTAGTATATTGTTCCAATATTTTTTGTTGCAGATACCTCCTCCATGGAAACCAGATGTGCGAAATGAATGGGACACTAAGTATATACCTGATGAATTTGCGTGTGAGCCACCTGAGCTGTCCCCTAATGCAGGCTTCCATGACACCAGTCAACCACTGAGTTCTATTGCGGAGGATGGAGAGCTGCCGTACTTTGAGCAGTTCTCATACCATGGTGGTAGCAGGGGTGTATATGGTAGCTATCTGTCTAGCGCGACCTCCTCAGTGCATCAGACTGATGAAACATTCTAATATAGTCTTCAGCTTCAGTTTACACTCATTGAACGGTTATACAAACAATCATAACATCAATTTAAAACACCAGCTTCCATTTAAGGGGATATCAACATTTCAAAGAACAAAACTACATGCTTACTTAATAAAATAATTGTTAGGAAAAAACTGAGGTATCCAGAGTAAGAAATTTGACACAAAAGCCAAAAATGAGACTTGCACGTAGAGTCTCGTAGACATAAATTCATACATTATAATATTTATTAGACAAATTTCCTCGTGGGTATAACAGAGTGGGAAATCTGCAAAAACTAAATTTGGGCAAAATAAAGTAATTGCAGGGTACACTCCCAACCAAAATTTAGCAAAGAAAAGTATGTTAGGATAATACATTTTTTATTCATAGTTTGAATGATTATTTGAAACTTGTTTGTTCTTTGAAAGGTTTGTTTTCCCTTAAGTGTTATCATGAGATGCTTCTCCACAAAATATTTTGGCATTCCACTTGACACATTTAGCCGAAAGAGGATCTTTGCTGTGATGCATTGACATTTTTAACAAATTTATTGCTGTTAACATGCATTATGAAATTTTTAACAAATTAATTGCTGTTAAGAGTTAATTGTGGAATGAGTTAAAGAGAAAATGCTATCTGTGCCAGTATAACTGGTTATATCAAGACTTTGTTTGAGAAATAACTTCCAAAGTGTATATACAGGGTTATATTAAGTGTTCCTATCTATGATCAATCATAGTATTAAAGACCACACCTGTGATGCATAGAACTATTTAATATGGTGATCTGAGTTCATGCTGCGACAATCAATCTACATGCTGACATGATTGCTGTAGAAATGTGGAGCTGAATGAATGAGACCAAGATCATAAAACTGAGCATGGAAACCAGTCTCAAATCTCAAGATGCTTGAGATTTGAGACTGGGATTTGAGACTGGTCTCCAGTTTTAGATTTATGATCTTGGGTCCAGTAGTATTAGCTGCTGGTTGAGCAGGAGATGCTGTTGTAACACTTAGTACTAGTAATTTACCTTGTGTAGTGTGTCAAGTAAAACAAATGGCATGCCAAAACCGGTGTTCTAATCAAGCTAATCAAAGTAACAAATGCATACAGTAATCTTTAGTTTAAGTGTCGCCTTAGATAGCAGGTAGACACATACAGACTTTGTTGCCCGGTGTCGGCATCTGCCCAACTTTAACATGAAATTTAATGTTGCCTAAAACTTTGCCTAACACTTTTAAAGTATTTGTCCTATTAACTTAATACCCAGTACTGGGAAAATGTCATCTGCATGAACAAAGCCATCAGTGACAACAAGTATGATAACTCCTGTTTAACCTTTTGGAGTTATGCCCCTTTCAAATACAACTTAAGAAGACACGTGTTCAGTGGAACACCTAATTCTAGTTTTTTTTTGGCTGGCCTAAGGTTAAATGACCATTGATGTTTTTTTGCTTGCCTAAGGTTAAATGACCATTGATTTTAGAAATTTTAATCATGTTTAAAGATTATCAAGACCAAAGAACTACTGGACATGGGAATTTTATTAGAGTATGTTCACTGAAGTGTATCTGCCATGATATAACTTTCTTGCTGCAGCCAATCGTAGGAGATTCTGGAGATTCTGTTCATGCTGTGAGTTGGAACATTCCTTGAAACACTTCTACAGCACTCAACTAGATATTCCATAATCTAGCAGTGAAGTGTCGGCTGAGCTCACCCAGTATTTGAGTACAGACACTTAACCTTTTCCTCCATATACAGTCAAACCTGTCTTAAGCATCCACCTAAGGAAATCACAAGAAGTGGCTGCTTTAAACAGGTGGCTGTTAAAGACAGGTAACAAAATGTCACTTTAGGACATATTCAAACTGGCTGTTTAAGACAGGTGGTTGCTGAATGCAGGTGGCTGCCAAGGCAGGTTTAACTGTATGACTTTATGGCATGGCGAACAGAGTAGATCCCCATCAGCTGACACATCTGTGCTGTCTGATCAGAATCTGCACCATTCACATTTCTTGTGAGAAATATCCTAATAAATCAAAAAGCAAACAGTGCAGATCCTGGTTAGATGGTACAGATCTGGCTGATCTGGGTCTAGACCAAAATGGGGTATATATGGAGGAAAGGGTTAAGGAATGTATAGGGCATCTCTTTTCCTTTCAGAGGCAACTATAGAATGTATGTACCGGTGTAAACGTTATTTGTTATAGTTAACATGTTGTTATTATAGTTTTAAACAATAGGTAAAGCCAGATGTTAACTCTGGCTTGTTGGAAATTGTTATTTGTGAAAAGATACTTGTTAATGGCCTAGTACATGTTTGTTGCTAGGAAAATTCACACAGCTTCATTGCTAATATTATTGATAGATCTATAAATTTAACTTCAACTATCATGATTGATATTCTAAGTCTCTCTAAATTAACCCATATCCTGCTGGAACCTATTTGTATGGAAGACCCTTATCAGAGTGCACATCCTGTGGTAGACAAATATCTTATCAGTGTAGACCCATCTCAGTCTCCATACTTGTAACAAAGTAGAGTCTTAGTGGACCCAACTCTGCCTGTAAACAAGCAGTCTGGTCAGAGTAGACTACATTGGCCAGACCCATTTCAGCTTTCACTTTGGTGCGGTTTGGTTACCGTTATGCATATAGTAAAATCACATGAACAAAACACTCTCTAAGGTAAAATACAAAATGATTTCTTAGGTTATTTATCTCAAAATTTCACAAATTACTTTAAATATACATAGGTGTGTTTATGACCACAGGCTTATTTTAGACCACATTTGCCAACCGTCCTACTGTGTACTAACTTACCTCTGCAGTTCATAGTTTTAAAAGTATGTGTGTCCTTTGATAAACAAGGAAACAGATGTTATAAACTTGCGAGTGGGCATATGGTAGGCTAAACATGAAATGAAATAATATGGGCGTAGGATATGCTATACATGTAATGCAAAATGGGTACCGGTATATGATAAACTATATATGTAGATGTATTATGAAACATTTCATTATACATAAACAGAATTTGCTTTGTTTTTCATAACTTTTTGTTAGTTTAGAGATGTTAGTCCACATATTGTACTATAGCCCCAAACTTAGAAATGTAATCCAGACTGCCTGATATTTGCTAGAACTGTCAGAGCTCTTGAAACATGAGCACTGTCGAGCAGGGCATATTGTGTCCATGTTATACAAACTTTATCTGGACTAGATAGTGAGCAAGAAAAACATTCAGCCCTCAAATTGATGACAGCAGATCCAACAGTGCTTACATTTATGGAAACTGAAAATATTTTAAATAATACAATTGTGTCCCTTAAAGATCAAAATCAGCTGGGTTCATCTGCTGACCATAACTTTCCACAAGGCTCTATTTTAGGCCCTTTATTATTTCTTTTATTTATCAATGATTTGCCAATGTCTCTGGGTAATACGATCAGCAGCACTGATATGTATGCTGATGACACAACCATCAGTGACATTAATTCCTCTGAAGAGATAATGGAAAGGAATCTTCAAAATGTCTTGCACATTCTTGAGGAATGATGTCATCTGAATGATATGGTACTCAACACAGATAAAACCAAGGTAATTTTTATAACTACCCCACACAGACGAGCAAAAACAGGAGATAGTCAATTAAATATCTTCTACAAAAACGTTAAACTAAAAGTTGTGACAGGTGATAAATTGCTGGGAATTAATATACATGAAAATATGAAATGGGATGACCATATAAATAGTATAAGAAAGAAAATAGCATCTAATCTATGGCTTTTGTCTAAAATAAAAACATTCATATCACGAAATCATCAAATTATATTCTACAAGGCATATATACAACCACATTTAGATTTTTGTAATGTAATCTGGGGTGGAACTGGTCAAACCAATTTAAATAAACTATTGTAATTACAGAAAAGAGCATTTAAAATAATATTAGGTCCAGAATACACAACAGAGGCAACAGAAAAAATTAATGCTTTATCCATTCATCAAAGAATTTTAATTCAGAAGGCAAAAACTTTTACCCACTTATATTTTAGATATGTTTGAATATAGAAAACCAAACAACACAGCACTGCGTTCAGTAAGTAATACTGACTTTCAAATACCCCGTCCAAGAATTGAGCTTTTCAAAGAAACTATGTTGTACTCTGGCCCTATGATCTGGAATAAAATTTCAATGGAAATAAGATCTAGTGTAAGTCTAAAACAATTCACAAAATCATTTATCAGCTGGATCAAAAACTAATTATTTTGTGAAATAAAAAAACCCCCAGATATTTGTGTAAATATGCATTTCTCATTACATGTATTTTTAGCTCACCTGAGCACTTGTGCTCATGGTGAGCTTTTAGGATCGCCCTGTGTCCGTCGGGCGTCGTGCGTCGTCAATTTTTGCTTTAAACAACATCTCCTCTTAAACCCCTGGGCCAAAGTTGATGAAACTTGCCATGGATGTTCCTTGCATGAAGCTCTTCCAAAGTTGTTCAAAGAAATCAATTCCATGCAGAACTCTGGTTGCCATGGCAACCAAAAGGAAAAACTTTAAAAATCTTCTTGTCTGAAACCACAAGGCCTAGAGCTTAGATATTTGGCATTTAGCACCCTCTAGTTGAACTCTACAAAGATTGTTCAAATTATTTCCCTGGGGTCAAAATTGGCCCCGCCCCAGGGGTCACTTCATTTTATATAGACTTATATAGGAAAAACTTTAAAAATCTTCTTGTCTGAAACCACAAGACCTAGAGCTTAGATATTTGGTATTTAGCATCCTCTTGTGGAACTCTACAAAGATTGTTCAAATTATTTCCCTTGGGTCAAAATTGGCCCCGCCCCAGGGGTCACTTCATTTTACATAGACTTATATAGGAAAAACTTTAAAAATCTTCTTGTCTGAAACCACAATCCTAGAGCTTAGATATTTGGAATTTAGCACCCTCTAGTGGAACTCTACAAATATTGTTCAAATTATTTCCCTGGGGTCAAAATTGGCCCTGCCCCAGGGGTCACTTCATTTTATAAAGACTTATATAGGAAAAACTTTAAAAATCTTCTTGTCTAAAACCACAAGGCCTAGAGCTTAGATATTTGGCATTTAGCATCCTCTAGTGGAACTCTACAAAGATTGTTCAAATTATTTCTCTGGGGTCAAAATTGGCCCCGCCCAATGGGTCACTTCATTTTATATAGACTTATATAGGAAAAACTTTAAAAATCTTCTTGTCTGAAACCACAAGGCCTAGAGCTTAGATATTTGACATTTAGCATCCTCTAGTGGAACTCTACAAAGATTTTGCAAATTATTTCCCTGGGGTCAAAATTGGCCCTGCCCCAGGGGTCATTTCATTTTACATAGACTTAATATAGGAAAAACTTTAAAAATCTTCTTGTCTGAAACCACAAGACCTAGAGCTTAGATATTTGGCATTTAGCACCCTCTAGTGGAACTCTACAAAGATTGTTCAAATTATTTCCCTGGGGTCAATTGGCCCTGCCCCAGGGGTCACTTCATTTTATATAGACTTATATAGGAAAAACTTTAAAAATCTTCTTGTCTGAAACCACAAGGCCTAGAGCTTAGATATTTGGCATTTAGCATCCTCTAGTGGAACTTTCAAAGATTGTTCAAATTATTTCCCTGGGGTCAAAATTTGCCCTGCCCCAGGGGTCACTTCATTTTACATAGACTTTTATAGGATAAACTTTAAAAATCTTCTTGTCTGAAACCACAAGGCCTAGAGCTTAGATATTTGGCATTTTGCACCCTCTAGTTGAACTCTTTAAAGATTGTTCAAATGATTTCCCTGGGGTCAAAAGTGGCCCCGCCCCAGGGGTCACTTCATTTTACATAGACTAACATAGGAAATCTTTAAAAAGCTTCTTCTCACAAACCACAATGCGTACAGCTTAGATATTTTGTAAGTAGCATTGTCTAATGGATGTCTACTAAATTTGTTCAAATTATGTCCCCTGCGCCAAAATCTGCCATGCCCTAGGGTTCTCTTGGTTTACAAATAGTTATATAGGAAAAACATGAAAAATCATTTTTCTCCAAAACTAATAGGACTAGGTCTTAGATATTTGATGCTGAGTATTGTGTAGAGACCCTTTATCAACTTTGTTTAAAAGTTGGCCCTGGGGTCAAAATTGTCCCCGCCCCAGGGGCCCTTAATATGTGAAAAAGGCAAACTTTAAAAATCTTTCTACTTGAAAGCTCAATGCCTAAAGCTTAGATATTTGGTATGTAGCATTGTCTAGTGGATGTCTACCAAGTCTGTTCAAATTATGTTCCCTGGGCCGAAATTGGCCACGCCCCAGGGTTCTCTTAGTTTACATTGATTTATATAGGAAAACATGAAAAATCATTTTTCTCCGAAACTAATAGGACTAGACCTTAGATAATTGGTGTTGATTATTGTGAAGAGACCCTTTACCAACATTGTTTAAATGTTGGCCTTAGGGTCGATATTGGCCCCGCCCCGGGGGCCCTTAATATGTAAAAAAGGCAATTTTTAAAAATCTTCTTACTGGAAACCTCAATGCCTTAAGCTTAGATATTTGGTATGTAGCATTGTCTAGTGGATATCTACCAAGTTTGTTCAAATTATGTCCCCTGGGCCAAACTTGGCCAGGCCCCAGGGTTCTCTTAGTTTACATTGATTTATATAGGAAAATATAAACAAATCATTTTTCTCTGAAACTAATGCGACTAGACCTTAGATATTTCGTGTTGAGTATTGTGAAGAGACCCTTTACCAGCATTATTTAAATGTAACTGTGGCCCTGAGGTAAAACTGAGAGTACTTTTGTACTCAGGTGAGCAATATAGGGCCATCATGGCCCTCTTGTTTTCCTTTTTACTTCAGTATTTTATGTTACTATACTGAAATCATTGTTTTTGTGTTAATTGTAATCCTGTTTTTGTTATGTTAATGTTTCATCAATATCTTTGTATGACTTGTATTGTTAATATTTTTTGTATATTATGTTATATTCTGTTGACATATTTGAGAGGGCCCCAAGGAAGATTAGTCATCTTTGACTAATTGGGTCGCCCTCTATAAATAAAGTCTTCAATTCAATTTAAATTCAATTCAATTCAATTCAATAACTAATCTATATACCAAGCATTGGGGTTCCAGCAGGACTGGGACTTGCTACTTCTATAACGACTGACGTCGACAATAAAAAGTTGTCATTTTATATCAGTTGTGACTTTGTATCAGTTTCACTATTTTTTATACATGTTGATGTTGGTCATGATTTAGTCACGAATTTTTGTTAGAATTATGATCAGTAAAATAAAGTTTAAAAGAAAAAGGGATATTTGAAATGGAATGAAATGTCTGATGTGCATATTGTAGGATTCTTGTTACAATGAATTGTGGTTGTAATTGATAAAAAATGGCTTTATACATGGAACTTTTAATAGTAAATCAATGTTATTATTATTCAAGTTTTATTATAATATTTTAAAGAGCTGTAAAAGATTCCCTTTGTTTATTCAAAGACTTGTACCAGCAGTAACAAGGAGTCTGGTGTACATGTACCATCAACTCTGGAAAGAATTCATCAAAATGAACAGAAAGACAAAACATAGGTGTATTTATTGATGTGACATGTTTGAGATAGCTAAATAATCTGCTTTTTATTCAAGCATAATAATTATGTGTATCATTCTGGAGTATTTAGCATTAAATAGTGCTCTGTTAAAATTTTGTTAATAGATATAAGAACAATGTTACACAGATATTTATTATATAATTATGATTTTTTTCATATTTGATTGAAAAATGTGCTTTTTAGAAGAGGGTTTTGTGCATGTAAATCTTGTTTCTTGTAATTTATGTACCTGTATGTTGTTGTTTTTTTATTTTGAAAATGAGCGGTGCTGTGACATTTTCGACAAAAGCTAGATTTCACAAATTTGTAAATACTTCCAAACAGGAAGTCAATAATTCTATAAACATGTTCACTTTGTTATTACAATTTTGGGACTCATGCGCGAGTCATGTCCTTTTTCAAGACTAAAAACAACATTCAGCTTATGGAGGGATGTGACTTAGTTTTTATTTAATATTGTTTTTATTCTTGAAAAAGACACAAGTCCAAAAAATTGTAATAAAAAAAGATTGAAAGTTTACCTAGAATTAAAATGTGTTGCCTTTATTCTAATTTGTATGTATGTTCTAGGTTAATTAGATTAATGATCTGTTTCCATGGCTGTAAAAGTTACTTTATGGGTTGTCCTGTTACAATTTGTAGGCCTAGGAATGGTGTCCATTTAAACATTTTACACTTATTATCATTGCAAGAGACCTAGGTTGAAAGTTATAAAACTGAGCATGGAAACCAGTCTCAAATCTCAACCATCTGATTAGCTGAAATGACGACTGGTCACCATTTCAGCCAATCAGATTCTTGAGATTTGAGACTGGTTTCCATGCTCAGTTTTATAACCTTGGGCACAAATGTGCTTTTACTCTTACCTTACCATGTTCTGCTACTATATATATATAAATCTGTCTCTTTTGCACCTCAATTTACATGCAAGGTCCAAATTCGGACAGCTTTGTATCAAGGTTTTAACAATTTACTCGGTGGGATATAACAGTTATCCATTGAAGAAAAGTGTTGATCCATATCCTCCAGCACATCCATGCCAAAGTTATTTCAGACCAAAAAGCAAACGGTGTCGATCCTGATCATATGGTACGGATGTGCAGGCTGATCTGTATCGATCAGCACTGATTGCCTATCTAATTAAAGGTATTTCATGGAGTAGAGGGTTAAAAGTTGAGTTAAATTGATTGATGAAGTGTTCAGCCACCTCTTGTTGGAAATCTTACAGCTGTGCTCATTGTTAACATTACTTCTGTTTTCCTTACATTTAGTTATTTTTAAGTTTATGCCAAAAATTTCATTAAATAATAGATTTTTAATTGATGAAACAGATGTTTAACCTAATTTTTGTTAAATGTAACATATTACAAATGTCTGTCCAAAAAAACCTTCTTAATATTTCAGCAACATTAGACCCACCATCCAGTGCTCTTTTTTACATGGTTAACCCTTCACTTCATAAATCAGTTTTATTGCATGGGCAGACAGTGTAGATCCAAATCAGGCTGCACATCCTTGCCACCTGATCAGGATCTACACTATTCACTTTGATTCATAAATTTATTTCTGATCGAAAGAACAGTGTAGATCCTGATCAAATGAAACAGAATGATGTGCTGGCTGATCCAGATCTGCAATGGTTGCACATGCATTAAAACACAAATATGGAGTAAATTTTTAAATTAGCCAATCTGTGATTTGATTTCCTAGACTAATAATAAGTTTTCCCCATGACATTGAGGTCTACAATTCTTTGTTTTTTCTTTTCTAACAAAGATGTAGAACAGGCTGTTAAGAACCACTGGTTCCTCTTCCCTGTGTAGCTCCATGTGATCTGTAATAAATGGCTGGGTACCAGTTCATCTTATTTCAGTTTTGGCATAAGTAATTGATAGAAAATATAATTAATGCTGTGCACCAGTCACAATTCTACTGTAATAGAAAATAGATACGTTTTTTTTACGCCCCCACGAAGTAGGAGGCATATAGAGTTGCACTATACATCTGTAAGTACATCCTCCAAATATTGTGGCTTCAACTCCTAAACTATCAGGCAGATTTCTGTCAAAGTTGCACAGATGATCAAGCAGGATGTATAGATTATTGAAAGGAAATGATTTTTTCCTGCAGCATTGGGGGTGTTAGTGTTTGAGGACACATTCTAGTTTTTAAATTATTTATTACCAATGTGACTCATGTAATGATGATCATGTTTATCAGGCTCCAAGGTCATAAAACTGAGTTTGGAAACCAGTTCCAAATCTCAAGCATCTAATTGGCTGAAATGGTGACCAGTCGCCACTTCAGCCAATCAGATGCTTGAGATCTGAGACTGGTTTTGATGCTTAGTTTTATAACCTTGGGCACATGGTTAACTGTACAACCTTTTTGAGGGGTTGTTCCAGCTAGCTCAGTCAGTAGCATGCTCAGCTATAAAGATAGCTTTAATAGTTGAAATAAATACAATGTATTAATTTACTTTTTGTGAGAATTGTGTGAAAAAGCACCCACACCTCAAAAGTTGTGTATTTTTGTTCATTTTTCACACTCTTTGTATTATACACATTTCATTTTTCAAACTAAAATAATATTCCAGATTGGCAAGTTTCATAAGAAACATATATCATGCTGTAACAAGGTTCTGAAATTGTGCAGGCATTAAACCGGGCCAAAGATTATAAACTGAGATTATTGACCAGTCTCTAATCTCAAGCATCTGATTGGCTCCATTTCCACAAATCAGATGCTTGAGATTTGAGAAGGTCTCAATTTTAGTTTATGATCTTCAGCACATGATCTAGTTCTGAAGGTTATAAAGCTGAGATTGGAAACCAAATCATATCTCAAGCATCTGGCTGAAATGGCGACTGGTCTAATAAAGTGTGTTTCTCATATAGATTGGTATAATGTACCATGAAAATATTTGCCACTTTGTCAGTCACTTTTCTTCTGCAGATATCTTCGAATCTGTGCAGTGCATAAGAACTATAACTGGACCCATCATTGACACTGTTTTCAGACAAGCTTCATTTTAATATTTCCCCCTTTACTGAGCTTGTGCCTACAGCTTGCAGAAAGCATTTGTAAGTTCTATGGATCCACTTGTTACCGAGATCATAGATCCAGCAAATACTGTTATGCATGCAATTTTTTACTTGTAATTGGTCAGAAATTTAAAGTTTTAAAGATTTGACTTCACTGGTATTGTGAATCTAGTCCATTAGTTTGCTGCTGTTCTGTTGTTTTCCAGACATATCTCAACCTTCGCTTGTCGATTGGAATTCCGAAGATTATATTTTTGATCTGTGTTGTTCTGTTATCTTGTAATCATGACAGCTATACCTCTGTCAACACTGAACTTTAGGATTTTATGCTTCACTATTGTGTAAATAAAATAAATAGCTCTTCTGAGTGGTGTTAGTGTTTGTTGCTCTGTTCCACCACAAATTATGCTGCAATAACAGTTTGATATTGTCCAACAATATTGACCTGGCACTTCATTAATTGTCGTAAAGGTCATTGGATGAGTTTACGTCTATATTCTTGAATTGAAACACTTTTACCTTAGACCGCTTAAAACAGGGTTCATACCTTCATATCAATTTTAAAAGTAGATTGTAATTTTTACGAAATTTGCCTACTATAGGGTCAAATGCAAGTGTGTCAGGTAAATATTGTTGGACAATCCATATCTAGTACCCCCCAAACATAGATAAAACTTTCTTCAAAATAAGAAAACAACAAACACCTTCTATTTTTTATAGTTTTAAAGTAAAAATCTATGTTTATACAAATTGTATAGAAACAGAACGCCTTTTGCTCCAGCAGCCATTTTGTTCCAGATATCAGGGAAATGTGTCTCGGCATTTAGAGCTTTGTCTATAGGCAGTAGGAGAATTCGTTCCGATTCGTAGGCTTCTTCCTGACCTCCCTGTCGGTACAGAGATTCCACCTCCAAGGCTGATAATCTGCACCTGCAACACAACAAAGTACGGTCTTGGTGAAGGGAATCTTTTTCTTGCATACCAGATCAGGTCATCTGTTTTTTTCACCCGTGTAGGAAATTACGATCCTACACCCCCCATGTAGAATGAGTCACGTGAGTGACATCACGTCTTCAAAGTATCTGACGTAATATATTCAAGTTAGTGACGTCATTTATAAAAAAGGTTTGTGTTAACGTCAATATTTCAGCAGAAGGAAAATAAATTAGTTTGCATACTTACACAGAAATTTTATAAATAATAAAAGGTATGCAAGAAAAAGTATCTTGCATGAGACATTCGGTAAAGATAGAAAAATCTGTCACCTCGGGTGAACTGTTTTGGCGGGAACTCGGCAGAGCCTCGTTCCCGCAAAACAGTTAACCCTCGGTGACAGATTTTTCCATCTTCACCTCACACTCATGCATGATACTTATAATCTCATGCTAGCCAGATTATTTGATCAATATTATACATGTACATGTATCAAAACTAGAAAAACATTTAAGGAAAGGTAGAATGTGATGCATTGTCACAAAAAGGTTTCTTCCTTGAAAGGAATCAAATGAAATGAGTAAAACATCTCCATTAAGAAAGCCAAATTCAAAGTTAATGTCTATTTATTAATACTGTACCCCATTTACCCAAGCATATTGAAGAATCAATGTATTTTCTACTGCTCGGAGATGGGGGTACTCTACCCCCAATTTCTTAATTGTACGGGGATACCCCCATCCCCCGAAAAAAAATAAAGATTTTTTTATTATCATATAGTTAGAAATGATTCATACTTAACAAGAAATTCCACATTCGGTTTTCCAGAATTCAAGTTGCTTCTATGAATTCCAAGTATTCCAGGTGGTTCTAGAGATTCGGCGGGAATGTTCACTTCTGATACTACCTCCCCAGTAATAGAGCTGAAGAGTTCTTTGATTACTGCATCATGTGACAAGGACGTTAGATCTATTTCCTCCATAGGGATCTTACCAACTATATTCTGTAATGGAAATATTCATTTACCTAAAACTTTACTCCATAGATACACCTTTATTTCGAGGGCAAACACTGTAGATCCAGATTAGCTGGCACATTCATGCCATCACGGCCCATCAGATCAGGATCTGCACTGTTCACTTTTTGTTTGTTTAGGTTATTTCTGACCAAAAAGTGAACAGTTTAGATACTGATCAGAAGGCACCAATATGCCATCTGATTTGGATCTACACTGTTCGCCCATGCAATAGAAGGTGTATGTATGAAGCAAAGGGTTAAGTTCCATCTCAAAAATAATGATTTTCACAAGATTAAATGGGCATAATTATTTTATCCTATTGTCTAAAGAATAACTGATACTTAATAAACTTGTTTTTGAGGCTACGCTAGAACTGTTCTTCAAATATTCAGATATTAAAGTAAATGTAGAAATGTGACTCCATAGACAACAATCTACAGTCAGTGTCATGCACCAGGCAGACAGGTAATCAGTAATGAGGCCGCTCACCAACTAAGACCCTGACTAGAATCTAAATGTCAGCCTATTGCTCCATCAGTGGACTTCATTGCCACCATGACAAGATGGTATTATGATCTTGCTTCAATTAATCTTGAACAAAATATGCATCTTTGGAAATGAGTTTTATTGTGATTTTTAGATAAAATAGCACCACTAGTCGAACTTGTGTCGCAAACAGTTGCAAGGCAGTACTGTTATGTATGTTTTAAAACATCTTCCATTGGTCATAAGCTGTCAGTTTAGGTGGCTATGCTTCTGCAAATGCCAATGCAGCATTCACTGATAACTATTTTCCCAATATAACATGAATGACATTAAAAGATTCATCCTTAAAAAGATTGTGCAAATGTTTCCCCCTTGAATACAACTATCAACTTAGTGATACTGTCATTTAATATAAGGCTCTACATTCTTGGGCATAACTTCCACCACTGGTTTAAACAGTTAATACATTAAACAGGGTGTTGTATCTTGAAAAGACGTATGTCTACTGACCTTTGGTTCAGGGTGGCCTCCCGGTCTATCCCAAAGTTCAACATCCTCTCCACAATTCTTGGACCTGTAGAGAAGTACCATGTGATTATCAGAAGTTTGGATCAAGGCACCAACCCCGAGAGCATCCGACAGGTAGGCCTGTGAGTTATCATGATCACACAACCCTTCACTTTGTAAGACTAAAGCATTTTCACTCAGATTTGTTCCTTGAAAATCTTTGTAGCATGTTACACCTATGTTCAATAACAATAGATTATCTTTTTCTTCTAAGGAATGCAGCCGAAACTTTGTTCCATTGAACATAGATGGCAGTTCTGTTAATCGTTTCCTCCATATTTGTTCTATGTTGTCTTCAAGAT